>JBBPMY010000295.1:0-20438 GCA_038090615.1 Phylloporus gajari | reverse complement strand
ATACTTTATTTGTATCTAATGATTGTAGTGGGCTTTCCTGCCCTTTACTTAGGTGAATACAGTCGTTCTTGCACCTCCTTGGGCAGCGGCTGAGTGGGCTTTCCTGCCCTTTACTTAGTTTTGACAGATTCTCCATAGTCTGCAGGGAGTCAAGAATCAGTGGGTTGGTGGAAGAAGAAGAAGAAAGTTTGTCATGGAGTGCGGTGTCAATGAGAGACACAAAAAGGTCAGGGGGAAGGAGAATGGTGTAGTCATTGTCATCCTTGGCATCAGAGGAGAGGAGGTCAGGTCAGTGAGACAAAGTGTCAGGAGCAGTTAGGGAGGATCCTGGGACATGGTGGATCTTGAGATCATAATCTTGAATGTCCAGAAGCCATTGGGCTTGTTGTCTATTCAGCTTTCGGGGTTCCTTGAAATAGGTCAGGTTTTTATGGTCAGTTACAACAAGAACTGGGAAATGAGAACCCCTCAGATAATGTTGCCAGGTTTTAAGAGCATGAATGACTGTGAGGAGTTCTCTATCATAAATGTCATAGTTTCGTTCGGAAGAGGAAAAGGTTTGGGAAATATAACCGCAGGGATGCCATTCAGCATTCTCGTCTTGTTGAAGGAGTAAACCTCCAGATACATCTCTAGATGCGTCAGTTGCCACTGCAAATTGCTTGGAAGTGTCGGGGATGCACAACATGGGTTCGGAGAGAAAGATACCCTTCAACATAGAGAAGGCATCCTCGCAGTCGGCAGACCATTTCCATGGCATGTCCTTCTTGGTGAGGTCGAGGAGGGGTCTGGCGATGTCTGAGTATTTTGGAATAAACCTTTTGTAGAAATTAGCAAATCCCAAGAAGGAGCGAACGTCCTTGACTTTAGTGGGGGTGGGCCAATCGGCAATCCCTTTGACTTTAACAGGATCCATTGCTAGTTGCCCTGGTTGGGCAATCATGCCAAGGAATTCTACTTGGTCAACGTCGAACTTACATTTCTCCAATTTCAAGTGGAGATCGAGCTCTTTCATATGTTGAAGAACTCATTTGGTCCTTTCCTCATGGATTTTCTGGTCAGGGGAAAAAATCAGTAAATCGTCCATGTAAATTACCAACCATCCTTCTGCGATCATATCTCGGAATGAGTCGTTCATGAATTGCTGAAAGGTTGGTGGTGAGTTCGTTAGTCCAAAGAACATAACTGTCGGTTCAAAAAGTCCTTGATGAGTGATGAAAGCGGCTTTCCACTGGTCCCCGTCTTTTATCCTTATGTTGTTGTATCCCCATTGTACGTTGAATTTGGTGAATACTCTGGCTCCCCGTAATTTGTCTGTTAAATCGGAGATCAGTGGGGAGTTTGTGTTTTCATATGAAGTCCCAGTCTATGCATGAGATGTCTGCTCCAGAGTCAATGAGAGCGGTGGTGTTGATGGTTTTCAAAGTGGCTCCTGCTTCGATTATCTGGATGGGGAGGGTGAGAGCACAAGTAGCATTCTTGGCAATAATTACAGGAGCACACTGTACGGAGGAGGGAGGAGCTGACATCGACTTCAGTCCTCCATCTAAAAATCCAATCAATCATCCTGTAGAATTCGAGAGAGGAAAGCAGCGTCATCTTCGTCCTGTACTTCTTCAATCTTTGCCACTCCTTCCTCTTTTCCTACAGCTTTCACCTTTCATTCTTCTGTCTTCTTCGCCAGTCCTGGATGACCAGGACAGTCCCTGGTAAGGCCAGGCTTACCACATTTGAAGCAGAGTCCTTTCTTCATCCTCTCCTCTTGTTCCGAAGGGGAGAGTTGTACAACGTTGACATCCATTGCGTTCGGGTCACGTGCCTTTGGCGTAGTTGCAAATCAAGTGTGGGTTTGTGATGAGGAGTGGTTACCTCCAGTTCAGGATATAAGAGTTCAAGATCTGTTCCAGTTATTGTGCAGAAGTTCTGCCTTCTTGCACCAATCGTCAAGCGTAGCAGGGACAGTTTCAGATTGATAAATGTATTGCATAAGGGCAGGTTGGAGTCTTTCTGCGAAGAGCCTGCAGAGGACCGTCTGATCGCTAAGTCCAGCCTGTGTCGCCAGTGAGCGGAAAGAGGCGATGTAGCTGAGGACGTCCTCCTTCTTTTGTGCCAGTCCTTGAAGCTGGTGAAGTGCATCACCCTTGATGTCAGTGGTCTGAAATGTGCTCTCGAGCGTTTTAAGGAAATCCTGCCAGGTTCTGAAGGATTGTTGCCTCATCGCTGTTTCAATAAAGGAGGAGGCCCATTCCAGAACTACCCCCTTTTTCCAGTAGGAGAGGGTTAACACGATCTTCTTTTCATCATCAGAATAGATGTGTCCATTGATCATGAGATAAAGGAGAACGGAGTTCATCCAAGGGCGGAATCTGGTTTCTGTTCCGTCAAAGTCATCGGGTTTGGCTAGGGAGAGCTCCTTCCCAGGGGATGTCACAATTGTCGATTGAGAAGTAGTTTGGGGAAGGACGGTGGTCAATGGATTGGTAGATTGGGAGGGAGGAGCTACTCCAGATAGTCCAGACATAGTGGCAGGCAGAGGTGCAGAAGGTGAAGGCGTTCTGGGTGGTGTAGAGAAGAGAGGGTTCTGAGAGAGAGATGGTCTGGAGGTTTTCAGTCCTTTCTGGTGGGGGTTGGCCCACGGTGGATTCGGGTTCGGGTTCGAAATCTTGGTGGTCCTTGTGGAAGCAAGGGTTCAGATGATAAGCTAGATCTTTTGTTACGCTTGTACCAGGTAGGTCCAAGTCGTAGCCTCAAAGAACAGCAAGTTCAAGGGTTTGAGTGAAGCAAAGAATCAAATCAGACAGACTGAGATGACGAGTTCCACAAACCAAAGATATGATTGAGGAGATCTAGCTTAAGGAATACAAGTATGCTACTGATGGCTTTATATACCCTTGAGGTAGGATGAGAAAAGTGGAAGGGGAACTCCTTGGGCGACCATCAGTACAGCAAAGCACAGTCTGTAGTTAGAACAGGAATCCGCAGTATCAAATGATGAAGATGAAACGTAAAGACTATGGAGGATAGACACGATGATGAGGGATGAGTCAGAGTATCTAGGTCATTGAGAAAAGAAATGCTGTCCTTGGTTACGAGATAACATACATCCAATAGAAGAAGAAAAACAACGCAATGAGTATGAAGGGAATGAAACGAAGGGTAGCCCGCCCACAGATCAAGGCGAGTTGTAACACTGCTTATGACAATGCAAGTTTTCTAGACCAACATTCCTTGTTGATTATATTTGTGATTCAAATCTTGTTTTCATATAAGTACATTTCAATGTATTCAAATGCTGTGTGGGAAGGTATCATGTTATGAACACTGCGTGATGTGTCATGCAAGGTACAATATATATAATTACAACATTCCCTTGATTGTCCTCTCTCTTGATGACCCACTGACTTCCAATATGTCAGAAACCCCTAAGGCCCTGCTCGTAGTTTTCACTGCACCACTCCCCGGTGTACCTTATCTACCACCTATCAAGAACACATTCTCGTACCATAGCAAGATTTCCCCTACCTCCAGTGATCGCAGTCGCTATCACTCAAGGAAATCAAAGGCGAGATTTTCCTCAATGTTATACTTTAAGCCATCTTATCTAGGTTTTTGTAGACCACTGCACCACAATTGGATTCTTTGAAACAGAAGCTTCTCAAAGCATTGTGGGTCAAGATAGCCAACGCTGCAGTGATAGCAGATGCCGAAGAATCTTACCAACAATGGGAAAATATCTTATGTCACTTTGACAGTGAAGTGGCAGTTCAGGATGTCTTGGGGTCTCACAGATTTGTGGATGACCATGATGTGGACACCATGAGGGGCTGATATATTATGGCCATCACTTGCACTAACTTGCAAGACTTTTGTCGTTCTAAACAGGAAGCATGTTTAGACTGACAACTGGTGAGTTATGGATCTGTTCAGAAAGCAGAATATTGAGTCCCTGCACTACAGCCAACTACTGGATGAAAAACACTTTTCCTTGTTTTTTGGCCCTGATGCCTGGAGGCTGGGTGCCCGCTGGATGCAGTTGATAACTTTGTGTGTATGTCCAAATGTTCTACATGTTTACATTTTCTCTCATATTATGCAAGTATCATCCATGCGATATGTTGTAGTTGAAATGAATCTCTGTAGTCAACACTGTTTGGATTCAGGATAGTGGTGGGAACGTAAAGATGAGGACCAGCAGAACTACTTAGTATTTACTCAACTTGTCGAGGAGCATAACATAGGTCCCACAGTCAGGTCACATGCAGTCATGCTCGGTCATATGGGCAAATTGATCCTTAGCTATAACTCTAGTGACAACAGTGTAACTTGGACCAGTATGTAAATTACATTCCTCATTGGAAGGTCCCGACATTGTTGACCTGCCGAACACACTGCAATGGACAGTGAGTCTAGAAGTGCATCATGTCATGTCTGCTCACAGCCAGTCACAGGTCTGTCACGGTGCCGTAGGTGCGTGACATGGCCCAAGAAGCCACTATACATTGCATTGGACAGGCATTTAAGAGGATGCTCAGTGACGCTGCATAAACTCACACTGCCGCTGGCTGGTGATGGCGGCCAGTATTCCTGAGGCATGTTTCACACAAACCTGTGTTTGCAGTCAAGTCTACAGTGATTTAGGTGCATTCACTCAGCATGAGAAGGGCTGTGCAAAAGGCAAGAAGAGACTCTTCCATGCTCTTGCCAAGGCAAAGGATGTATATCGGGCAAAAAAGGCCAAACCAGTGAGTACCGTTAATCAGAATTTGCAACCAGATGACACTGTGAAGGACTCTCCAGTTCCTTCCAGTGAAAGTGGCATTTATGAGTCCCGAGTCCAAGAACAACCCTTATCCAATTTTAATTCCATGAGTCGACGAGTGTATTTTATTGCTCATCGTGATGTTTACCCTTCTAGACAGCGCTGTCTCCACAGCAGCGACTAGAAGATGATGAACTTCCTTTAGCTCAATGAAGGTCATGATGGACCAATCACAGACTACCCTTGCGATTTCGAGACGAGCTCCCAGAATTGCTAACCCTGCTTCCTCCTCCAGAAGTGCTCCTTGATTCACAAAGATCCTCACTAGATTCACTACCGTCCACAATGAATGCTCCGTCATCCCACACTACACCTGTGCCCATCGAGCAGCCTGCTCAACCAACCCTCTCTTTGCTTCACAGGATAATTAAGACTCAATTGAATAAGTTCAGGTTATTCCATGTGTACAACATGGAATCGCTCCCTCCTCATGATCCAGAAGACCCATATTCAGTCCAGAATGCGGTTTCACCACTTGAATCATCTCACATGGAGCCTTTTGACCAGCTTTCCAAGAACCCATTTTATCCTTATCCCAACAAGAGCGTGATGCTCCTCGGTGACTGGTACTGGAACCAAGGAGTTTAGAAGTCCAAGCAAAGCTTTAGGCAGCTGCTGGATATCGTTGGTGATCCCGCATTCTCACCTTTGGCTGTACCAGAGGTGGCGTGGAACGCCATAGACAAGCAACTTGGACAGAACCAGTTTGATGATGACCATTCAGAGTGGCTGAGTCGGGAGGATGGATGGAAATGCTCTTCAGTCACTATTCCTGTGCCGTTTCATAGCCAGTGCAGCAACCCAGGGGTACAGGAGTACGCTGTAAACGGTTTCTACCATCACTCCCTCGTCTCCATCATCAAGGAGAAGATTGCAAATTCAGCCCATGCAGCACTCTTTCACTTCAAGCCATACAAATTGAGGTGGCAACCACCACACAGAGACTACAATATCAGAGTATATGGCGAGCTCTTCTCTTCTGCTGTGTTTGCCGAGACAAATGCAGCACTTCAGGCATTGCCTGGTGAACCGGGTTATGACTTACCCCATGTCACTGTTGCACTCATGTTTTGGTCCAATATAACAAAGCTGACTGCCTTCAGTGATTCCAAACTTTGGCTCCTCTATGTATTCTTTGGAAACAAGTCCAAGTACCAAAGAAGCCAGCCAGCCAGCAGTCTTTGTTCACATGCTGCATATTTTCAGTTGGTGAGTCAATCTTCTGGGGGAAGTGTGATGTTGATTCATCGCTGCATAGTTACCAGATGAATTCAAGGACTTTTTGGTTGACCATTTAGGCAACAAGGCTGCAATTGACATGCTCCTCACCCACTGTCAACATGAACTCTTCCATGAACAGTGGAGAATACTCCTCAATGAAGTGTTCATGGAGGCATATGTGCATGGGATTGTTATATCTTGTTGCAATGGCATTAAGTGCTGCTTCTACCTGCGGATATTCACATATTTGACAGACTACCCTGAGAAGTAAGCATAGATTTCATCTGTATTTGCCCGAATTCTTATTGACATTGTGTTTACAGGGTTCTGATAGCATCCATTCACAATCTCAGGACATGCCCTTGTCCATGGTGCACAGTGACCATGGCGAACGTGCCTAGGATGGGTATGCTACGGGACACATCTGAGTGACAGTGTTTAGTTCACATCGATGACAACAATTGATGAAAGAAAATTTCACAGGCGCAGAAGCTCATATACAGGAAACACCTTGCCACTAACTCCCCACAAATTGAAGCATACCTCAAGGATGAATCTCTCCTTCCCATTAATGTGATTATGAACCAAATTAAATCCAGCATGCACTTATGCTGACCTTTGTAGAATGCCTTCTCAGATAGGCTGCATACCTTTGGCTTCAACCTATTCACGATGCTTGTTGTCGACCTCATGCATGAATTTGAACTCAGGGTCTGGAAGGCCATTTTTACACACCTTCTGTGCATGCTCGAGAGCATGAAAGAGGGGAAGTTGAGTGAGCTCGACCAAAGGAATGCTTTATATTTCACTACTGCATCCATTTGACTGATCATTCCGTGTTACAGATACTGCCAGGTTCCTACTTTCGGACAGGATGCAATTCCCCGATTCTCAATGAATGCATTGGAGATGAGAAGAATGGCAGCTCGCAATTTTGAAGACCTCCTCCAGGTACTATAATAATTTAGTCAACATGTTTTACTGATCTGGATTGCACAGTGCACCATTCCTGTTTTTGAAGGCTTGTTCCTGGATCCTCACAACATGGCTGTGTTGGACCTCATCTACTTACTCTCCCAGTGGCATTGCCTTGCAAAATTACGAATGCATACCGAGGAGACTCTAGAGGTGATGGATGATACTCAGTCTCTAGGGGAGGCTATTCATGGTTTTGAGGCAGACATATGCCCCGTGTTCCCAACCAGAGAGCTCAAGTGCAAAGCTCAGGGACGTCAACGTCATGAGCTTTGAGCTCACTTGCAGAGGGAACAGATAGCTACTCAGGTACCCACACGCAAGCCAAAATCACTCAATCTCCATACTTACAAGCTTCATGCCCTTGGCAACTACACAACTGCAATCTGGATGTATGGAACAATGGACTTGTACTCCACGCAGGCAGTGAGTTCTTACATCTATCCGTGTACATCAAGCGACTCCTAATACCTGTTTCAGGGAGAATGGGAACACAGGATAGCTAAAGGGAGATATATGTGTACTAGTTGAAAGGATTTTGTTTGGCAACTGACTCAGATTGAGCAACGACAAGCAAGAATACGACAGATCCATGCATCTAGCATGGCCTGCAGTCCATCAGATCCTGTCCCAAGTGTCTTGGACAAACATTACAACATCGGCAAATCACAGCATAGACCAATAGATCTTGGCATATTTATTCAAAAGAATCTAAATGATCCTGCTTTAAAGGTACATGCTATTGATTTGCTTGTCCTGACCACAATTGAACAAAGCACATAGGACTTCATTCCAAAACTGAAGCATCATCTTCTTCCCTGCATTAGATTGGCACACATGTCACATGCTTCAACACCAAGTCTCAATCATATGCTACTGGGCCTAGATCATGATTCCAATGCCCTGTCAGAGGCTAACATCGATCAGGTATTACTCAAAGGGGGTCACATCTACCAACATAACGTACTTCGTATAAACTACACAACTTATGATGTCCGTCATGATCAAGATATTCTCAATCCCAACAGCGGTCATCGTAACATCATGATGCTGCTAGCTCCAAAAGACACAGAGAAACCAATGTGGCACCACTTCTGCTATGCTCATGTCATTGAGGTTTATCATGCAAATGTTCAATATATCGGCCCCAGCTTCAGTGGCTATGGTGCTCATCGACTGGACTTCCTATATGTATGCTGGTTCAAACAGATCCCAGCTGATCTACAGGTTTCTAAGGTCGCACTTGATATGTTGCAGTTCGTTCCAATGGATTCCAATGGTGCATTTGACTTCATTGATCCAGCAGATATTTTGAGAGGGTGTCATCTCATACCCACATTTGCACAAGGAAGGACCCGTCCAGACCACAGTGCGTTATCCTCCATCACAAAAGATTCAGATGACTGGCAGTTTTACTATGTTAACAGGTATTTCATACTATTAAGTGATGGCCATCTCTACTGACGCTCTCTAATAGATTCGTTGATCGTGATATCTTAATGAGGTACCACTGGGGCCTTGGCGTTGGACATACCTATGTGCATGTGCAGGATACAGCAGACTGTATAAAGGATAACACTTCTCATGCATGCATGGACGGATTCGATGACCTTGATAACGACATCACCCTTTCTGACCTCAATGCGCTTGAATGGCAGTTACTTGATACCGAAGAAACAGAGAGTGGAGCTGAGAGCAATGAAAATATCTCTGATGCTAGGTCCCCCAAGGTTAACCATTCGTTCGAGAACCTTGCTGTGTTTTCACTTGTTGACTTAGAGGCTCTTGAATGGGAGATGTCATCAGACAGTGAAGACATTCACAAGGGTGGTAACCAGTCAGGCAATGATTCTGACTTAGATTTCTCTGTGATGTATGAAATGTATGGTTCCAATTGCATTGATGGTAGTGAATCAGACTAAGTACACAGTTATCCCAAAAACCTCATCATTACTATGATTCAACCAGGCATATGTATAGAAATCACATGTCAACTGGCATCACGAGACTGTGGGAATTGTTCTTTCCCAATACCCTGCGCTAGCGGTGTGTCTGGTCTTTGCACTTGTCAGTAAATTCCCTGACAATCAGTTATTTTGGTGAGAATCAGTTTTATTTGTGCTCAGTTACATGCTTATGGGATTCACAGTCACCTATGCGATCATAGTGTCTACCTTTGAGAGCTGCTACTGGATAATGATTTTGACATGCAACAGAGATGGGGTGAGTCCTCTCTCTTTCTCTGTATCTTCAAACCTAGAATATACTTTAGACACAGGTCAAGGAGACTGCTGCCTAGGGGAAGAATAATGGTCAGAACTGGCAGTGCTAGACAACCAGGATTAAATTCGACAGACACTAGGATCAAAGCAGACAGAGTGATCATTGAGCAAGTATGTTATTCTGCTTTCACTCATGCTCTGTATCTTATCCAAAAAAAAAGTCTGTTGCCCACAAATCTACTGCATAGCTTGAGCATCTTTGCGTTTGTATTCAAGAGCTCTAGACTCTATTGACCATAGTACACAACACACCGCTCAGTCATTTGCTGAGCAGTTCATCAACAATGCCAGCTGGAAGTTATCGTTTGGTCTGTCAATTTGGGCCAATCAGGTATTTTCTATGTACTGCAGAAATCAAACGCATATTAGCTAGCAGTAATGGGCTTGGTGCGTCAATCTATTATTTTCCAACTAGCAGTTCACTCATATGCTATCATCATTTTCTTCTCGCTATCAGCCATGCTACTGTGCATATGAGACGACGCTTTACTCCCACTGCGCCGCTAGTGTGCACCTGTCTTATCTGCTTACCCCATCATACCATTCATGGAAGCCAGCAAAGAACACCCACCATACATTGACTAGGGGAAAGTCCCATCTCTCAAGGGACATAGTAGTATGTCATTTACTTCTCCATGTGCATGGTTTGGATCATGATGTTTTATTCAAGGCCACCAACTCACAAATCCAGCAAGGATTGCTGATAAGTCATGGAAATTGCTTGATCAGTTGCATGAGGTCCAGTACAAGGAGCATCCTGCCATCAAGTGTGTTCTGTCAGCAGTGCTTAGTTCTGACAAGATTTTTAACAAGGCATTTGAGATGGAAGGCTCAGGACAGACACCTTCATTCCTGCGTTGTTGGCAAGCACAGCCACACTATCATGGAACCATGAAAATTTGTTTAGTCACAATGTGCTTGGTGCAGTTTTTTGTATGGAATATGTTGTGGTCTTTACTGAATACTGCATGTAGCCATGATGAATAAGTGGGCATTTGTCGCAATTGAATCTGCAGACAGCATGTGGATTGCTTTTCAACATGACTCTTGATCTTGATGTATGTTTTACGACTCCCGGTTCTTCAGGGTCTAACCTCAGGTGTTCAGATCAGCCATGCATGGCTGGAGATGGTCACACAGTGTGCAATGTTGGAAGACTTTAGGATATTTCTTGTCCTAGCAGATAAGGTAAGTGAGTCATTGTATTGCAAGATTGAAGATACAAAGAATCATTCTATAGTCTTTGTTTCCTATCATGTAGAAGTACTCGTGCCATCAGCATCGGGCTGTCAGACAAGCAAGGTATCTGTTGATACTTGATTAACATTGATGTGGGTGTTTTGTGATATCTATTCTGCTGCGTAAGATCGAACAACCTGACAATATACTCATACTCCAGCCTTACATTTGTCATGACTGGGCTTGTGAATGTGACATCCTTTTGACTGTCGACATCTTTTTTTTCTCCTCCTTTCTAACTGCTTGACTCTGCATTTAACAGTATGACATTTATTTACCATATGTTCACTGTCATAATTCACATGGGATACAAGCAAAGTTTGACATTTAATCATTGTGTCCCCACAACATAATTTCCATCAGGATCCTTACAAAACATCTCCCATTCCTTGCATCTCACATATATACTCAGTGTTGCTTGTGATATAGTGTTGGTCTGTACTACTTCATCCACCAATTTTCGTGCAACTTTTGACCATGGTGATACAGTAGCTTGGTCTTCTGTTCCTATTGAGCATACAATGGTTCAGCAAGATAGAACACTGCTACACACTGTTGCGTTGAGTTGTTGTGTTTGATAGACACACATGAAGGTTTGGGAACAAGAGTTAGTTGGAACTCAGCTGTGGAGTTCGAAATATCTATACTACAGGTATGATTACTTAATCTATCTAATTAGGAGTATGAACTACGATGCACTATCTTGTTCAACACTCCCCCTTGCTAAACTGCCGATTTTAAACACGTAAGCATTAGAGTATAGTGAAAAGTATGGCTAGGAAGAATGAAACCTAGTAGATTCTAAGTTCTAATTCTGACCTAAATTGTTTGAACTTTATACAACCAAGGTTCTTGGTAAACATGTCTGCAGGATTAGAGGATCCATCAATGAAAAAGATTTCAATGGTTCCATCTTTGACCCAGTCTCTTACTACATGCCATTTAATCTCAACATGTTTGTTTCGAGTTTCTCTGACTGGATTGGATGCCATGAATATAGATTCTTGATTATCACCACAGATGGGAATGGGTTTAAGATTATACTCAAGTTCTCCAAGTAGTTGTTTGATCCAAACAACCTGTCTGCTACAATCTGACAGGGCAATGTACTCAGCTTCTGTTGAGGAGAGGGAAACGTGCTCTTGTTGTTGCGATCTCTAGCTGAAGGTACAGTTAGCTAGTTTAATAAACCAGCCTGTCTGAGAGCAGCTAGTACTGGGATCAGATGCCAAATCTGAATCTGTACAAGCCATAAGACCAGATCCTTTCCCATCATGGATGAGAGCATAGTTTTGAGTACCAAGTAGATAGCAACAGATATATAGCACTTTGTCTATATGCTCTTGGGTAGGATTGGTGGCATGTTTAGATAATGCTGTAACAGCATATGTGATGTCTGGGCATGTGCCAATCATGAGATATAGCAATGATCCAATAATAGTTTAGAATTGTGTTCAAAGTTCAGGATTTGCAGGTCCATCATGTTTCAGAGGATAGTATCCTTGAGGTAAGGGAGTAGGAGTAGATTTAGCATTGATTAGGCCAAATCTCTCAATGATCTTTTCTAGATACGCGCATTGATCGACTAGTATCTGATGATCTTTGCGCTGAATGCACATGTGGAGAAATTCTTTGACTATGCCAAGATCTCTGCATTCCCATTTCTTCATAAAATGTCCCTTGATCTCATCAACAATGGCCTTTGAGGGACCACAGAATATGGCATTGTCTACATAGACAATGGCTACAACCATGTGGGAGCCTTTCCTCTTGTAAAGGAAGATGCCAGGATCAGATTTTAGATGTTCGAATCTGAGTTCCATCATGGACTCATTGAGAGTATTCCACCAGGCTAATCCAGCTTGTTTAAGGCCATATAGGGCTTTCTTTAGACGAAGGACTTTGCCTTCAAGTCCAGGGATTTTAAAGTCTTCAGGGAATTCCATGTAGATCTCTTCATCTAGATCGCCATAAAGATAGGCAGATCTTACGTCTATGGCTTCCATATGCCATGATTCCAGTGTGGCGAGAGCCAACATCAGTCTGACTGTCTCATATTACACGACTGGAGAGAAGATTTGATTGAAGTCTATGCTTTCAACCTGAGAGAATCCTTTTGTGACTAGTCGTGTCTGTTTGCGTCTGTCTGGTTTGACATCAAATACCCATCGATTTCTGATGACTTTGTGATCTTTGGGTTGATTGACAATGTTGAATACATCTCGTTTCTTTAGCATCTCAAGTTGCTCACAACATGCAACTTTCCATTCTTCTTGAGCTGCAGCAGGTGGATTTTGAATATCCTTATATGTCCATTCATGGATAGGTTTGGGACTTGGATCCATGGTATTGTGCGAAATTGCCTTGGAGAGCAGGTATTGTAGGAAAGATACTCCCCCTTCACAGCTTAGCTTCTCAACCTCATCCTCAGAATCATCTTCTGTGGGGGGAAAAACTGACATGGAGGGACCTTCTTGAGGAGGTTCTTGGGGAGGTGAGCCAGAAAATTGACCAGGCATATCTGATTCCTCCACACACTTCTTCCACTTAGATTCTCTCTCAATGTCCTTGACCTACTGTACAGGATGGTTGTCACCATACACATTGTCGGGCCTATTAGGGACATGATGTTCTCTGTGAGGTCTTTGTGGGATTGCAGGGACAGCTGGGATAGGAGCACAAGGAGGAGTGTGCTGTTTTTGTGGCGCAGTGGGAGGAGGTGGATGTTGTCCTTTAGGCAATGGAGTGTGAGGAGGACTAGGAGAGGATGGACGAGGAGATGGTGGACGTGGTGGATTGGTTGATCCAGTTGGAGGTGCTGTTTTGAGGGAATTTGGAAGAGGAACTTCCACTTCTTCAGGTGGGGCAGCGACCTGTGGCTGCAGACAACGTGCCTGAGGTTTATTGCATTTGGGGAACAATTGCTCATTGAATAAAGCATTTGCTGAAGTGAAAACAATATTATTAGGGGATTGCATAAAGAGGAAGTTTGAAGTATTCCCAGGTGCGACACCTAAGTACACCATGAGTTCAGATTTAGGGGCCAACTTGTTGGTGCAAACATCTTGTGGGATGTGTACATACACTCCACAACCAAAGATGCATAGGTGGCTTATATCTGGGGACTGCAAGTGCAGGAACTCATAGGGGGTACACCAATTATGATGTCTTAAAGGTGTATGATTGTACAGGTGTACAGCATGATCCCAGCTAAATTCCCACCAGGATTGGGGCAAGCAGGCTTCGAGTCTCATGGCTTCAGATTTGTCCATGAGAGTGCACATAAATCTCTCAGCATGCCCATTCTGTTGTGGGGTATGGGGAGCACTCTGGAAGATGTGAATCCCATTGTCAAGCAGTAACTTATCAAAAGCTTGGCATTTGTACTCTCCCCCTGCATTGGACATCCGTCCTTTGATTGTGGCATTGAATTGTGTCTTTGCCATTGCAATGAATTGCTTGGTGGCCTGTAATGCAGCATCTTTTGTGCGCAAAAGCTTGGACCAGCCAAAGGAGGTGTGATCATCAAAGAAAGTGATGATATATTTATAGTGATGGTAAGATTCGATAGGGAATGACTTAATGTCAGAGTAGATAAGCTCAAAAGTTGTTGATGCTTGTTTAGAGTCAGGTAAGAATGGCCGATTAGACATTTTTCCTTGGGCACAACCAGGGCACAAGGGTTCTTCCTGAGGGAACTGAATAGATTCAGGGAAGCTGCAAGTATGTTTTCGCGCATGTTTGAGGACCTCCTTTGAGGGATGACCAAAATGTCGATGCATGATGTCATAGTTAGGGGTTGCTTTCATGAGGTTATGTTTTAGAAAGGGTATGTCCTCAATGGTGTACATGTTCCAACCCATTTGGCCAGGAATGAAAGGCACAAGGATGCTGCCATCACCGTATAACATTTTGAGGTGGTTAATGCCACCACAAACTTTTGCACCAGCACGAAGTAGTTGACCCATAGAGACAAGTCGGACTCCTGAGTTTGGGATGTGTCCAACATCATACAGTTCAAGGATATGAGGGCGATTAGTTTCATCAAGCCATCATATAAGGCATGTACCTGTGCCTATGACATGTAAAATGCCAGAGGCGGTGAATACAGGCATTTGGTCTTCCTTTTTCAAGGGAGTATAAGTGACATAGTCATTTCAATTAGGGGTGAAGTGCATTGAAGCACCTGAATCCAAGATCCACAAGGGATTTGGGTTGGAACATCTCTCACACTTAGATTTCGAACCATGTGCACAGATCTCAATGTCCAATTTCATATCTACAGGTACAGATGTATATACTGTAGACAGAGTGCAGTCCAAGACAAAATTACGCACTGTTGCAGCGTGCTCAGATGAGAACAGATTGGCAATGATGAAAGGGTAAGAGACATACCTTGGGTAGGGGTCCCACTCATCGTCAGACTTGTAAATGTCAACCTGGTCTTCGTCATCCCAGGTTTTGGCAATAACACCAATCTCCCGCCTCCGCTTTGAAGGAGGGCTCTTCAGGTCTTCCATTGTAAACAGACAATCCATTTGAATGTCCTCTGGGAAGGTCTGATAAGGAGGTTCTTCCTCATCTGAGAGCTTGGTGATATACACACCAAGTTGGATCTGGGAGGTGCCTTCAATGGGCATGCGATCAAGATGATCATTAAACCACATCCCCAAGTTCTCAGCTTCCCTGGTGGCTTTTGAGCCAGAGAATATGTCAGAGAAGAGAGCATCCCAATCAGTTTTGAGATGCTCAACAAGAGAATGTTTGAGAGGAGGGGAGGGGATGTGAGGAGGTTGGGGCGAGGGAGTATGACGGATATTGGACCAGTCAATGCGATCCATCAGAGGCACAGCAGTGGAGAGAAAGTGTATGCTCTCAGAGGTTGTGGCCAAGTTCATTTCTTGCACGTATGAGAATGCACTTTGAACTTCCATGAAGGCAGGAGGGCTGCCTTGGCCTTGGTACATGAGAGCTGAGCAATGTGCGAGGGCTCAGGGATCCACTGTTGCTGGGATGTTAGCAATGCGAGTGACAGAAGTGAAGAGGGGTTGATCCTCTTCAACAAAGCCCAAATGGGCCTGGCCTCCTTGTTGCTTCTTGGAGAGGCATTTGCCTCTCTGTCCTTGTCCGCCTTTGCCCTTCTTCTCCTTCTGCGCGCTGCTTCCTTGCTACGACCCAGAGGGCGCACCAGGTTGCTGCTGCTGCTGGAAGGAGGGGTCTGCCTCCTTGTGCTTGATGGCCGAAATTTTGTTGGCATGTTGGGGCGCTTTGCCCTTGCCCATCATCCTTGACTGTTCGAATTGTAGTATGACAGTGGCTCGTACTTTCTCAAAGATTGGGTCCTTCACCTTCCCTGCCGAGTCCTTTTCCTGGAGAGTGTTCTGAGCAATGTTGGTATATGAGGCAGGGAGCTTTGACAGGACAATCATTGCCTGGAGCTTGGTGGAGATCTCATAACCAGCCTCTTTAAGCTTGGTGAAGAGGTGCTCAAGACAAGTGAACGCAGGAGTGGGGTTGGAGGACGCAGGGATGGTAAGTTCCATCATTGTTTTGAAGTCCAAGTAGACTTGAGGGATCTCGGTCTTGTTGAAATCTGTGCTTAAAGTGTCAAGGAGATCGGATGTGATGACCTTAGGCTTATACTTCTGTTGAAGAGCAGGAGAGAGGGTGGTTTGGATGGTACCAACGATCTTGTTGTTGTTCAAGTGCCAATCAATATACTGACAGCGTTCCTCTGGGGTGGAGGTGCCAGTGAGCATAGTGGGAGCTGAAAGTTGAAGGACCCAAGTGGAACCAGTGGCCTTAAGGTGGTTGATCATGGCAGTCTACCACTGGTGGTATCCTATTCTGTTGAAAATGGGGAGACGAGTGGTAGAGGTGGATGTGTTGGAAGAAGACATAGTTTCTAAAATGCAAACTGTCAGTAGGTTATACCAACATAGGTTCCCCTTAGCACCTGCTTGTGCAAATAGGTACATCAGGAAAATGGTGAAAAAAAGACAATTATATATATAGTATAATACAGTCATATCTATTCTAAAAAGCCTTGTACAATATATTATAATGATATACACTTTGACAATGCTATATATCCCTAGACTATGTTTATAGCTTTGATCATATTCATTAATTATTGTTGAGATAATCATTTTTATCTCCTTGACATTATATGATTATTGATATCATAGAATATCAGAGATTATCATAGATTACCATCAATATCATTTGGTTGAAAAAAAAAGAAAAAAAGAGACTAATATAATCATCACTTTCAGACATCATGGAAAGGGAAGATACCATTACAATCAATCCATTTGAATGTATCTACAATACAATATACTTACAATCTAGACTACCATTGTGACTACTGTTCAAACTACAAAAAAAGCGAAAATTTAAAGTGAAAAAGCACTTACTAAGTGTATCACACAAGTCTAGACTTACCTGAGCATGGTACTCAAGACTAGGTTGACTCTTGACTCTGAGGATAAAACTCAGAGTCAAGAGTGAAGAAAAGAGAAAGAGAGGAAGGTGAGGTTTAAATACTAGGTACTGTATAGTTATTACAAATATTTTCCCACGCCTTCGGCTAATTGTAATGATAACTACTGATGGAAATTATATTGAATGGTCAGAGTGACATTAAATCATCATTAAATACAATTAAAATATCATAATGATAGTATTCTGATCAATAAAAGATATATATTGTCATAAGATATAAAGTAATATCAGGCTTATATTGAGATGATACACAAGAAACCATTATGATTATTGTATGATAAGTAGATTACACATATGATCAAATAAACATCAGACTGATATTAAAATTATCATGGGAAAAATATATTTCTGGCAATAGATTACATTATCTGATGAATTTCATAATGATTTTCCAATTGCAATAGTATATATACTTTTATTAACATAAGCAGTAATGATGTCAACTTATCTGATTTATCTGGAAATAGCATTTCTTCACCATTTTCCTGATGTAATGATGCACTAAAAGTAGCAATCTGAACTATATGTGGTGGTTGGGACAACTAACCAAGTTGCACGTAAAGCAGCAGATGAGGTAGACATGAACGGTGTTTGATACAGTGTACTTTGGTGCAGCGGGTTAACACACTCCTTAGTTGTGCATCAGGGCTCATAACCTATCGAGCATACAATGGTTCAGCAAGATATAACACTGCTACACACCATTGTGTTGAGTTGTTGTGTTTGATAGACACACATGAAGGTTTGGGAACAAGAGTTAGTTGGAACTCAGCTGTGGAGTTCGAAATATCTATACTACAGGTATGATTACTTAATCTACCTAATTAGGAGTATAAACTACAATGCACTATCTCATTCAACAGTTCCTTCATGACCCAAGGATCGCAAACACTTCCTCGAGCTACTTGTCATCTCACCTGTGCAATCTCTGGGTTAGTGATGATAAGTGATGGCATGTCTGCTCACCTTTTTCGAGAATAATGAAAATACTGCAGTGATTACTGTATGAACTTTCGATACAAACACGGACCTCTTCTGGAGTGGTTAGTTTCAGTCAGTCAGTGAACTTTGACGAAGATGAGAAGAAGCCCACCTTCTCCACCTGTACACCTTTCTGCAACATTGTTCTGGGACATAGATAGGTTACAACAGTAAGCATCCCAAGTCTGTGACCAATCATGACTAAAAGTCAGCTTGGGATGTGACTGCATCATCATGCTGTCACATCACAAGTGACCCATCATCACATCTTAGAGTGACCTGTCGTCACATCATGGCAACCCTTTGTCACAGTCCTATCATGCTCTATAAGCGAGGGGGTATTTAGAGGCAACCCAGTCAGTGTTTGGCCTCATTCCTTACCCCTTCCAATGTCTTCCCTCAGCAGATCAGAGGACGACTCTTCGTCCTCTGGAGAGAAGTGCACACAGTCGAATGTGCTGCAGATGGGACCTAGGAAACAACCGTACATCGTGATAACCTCGCATGTCATCACTACTCATTCATAGTGAGGTAGAAGTCCCCAGGACCCATTAGTGTATCATGGGTGCCATTTTGGGTGTGTTGTGCATGCCTTTTACAGCGTACAGACGTTACTAGCCAATGGTATTGCCATGATGGGTGAATTGAGCGAGCAAGAAATAGATACATTTTCGGAGTCGTAAGTATCTTTACCACTATAGAAGGAGTATCTGAGGAGGTGATTCTCATCTCAGGATTAGTAAGTCTTTCTGTGTGATGAGTTATTCTGATGTCTCATCAGTTCAACAGATTCAGAGAGGCATTAATGGTGCAAGATCAGACAATACAAAGGGAATGAAAGCAGTCATAATCAACTGGATCATGCTGAAAGGGCAAATGCTGACCTCTCATATTCCCAGGAATACGAAGTCCTGTTGTGGATTTCACCACGAGCAGACTGAGGTGTTACTCTGTCCAGCCGGTCATGACTGGGCAAATGTGGAGTTAGTCCCTTTTTATTCTGTTATATTCCTTCAATGATGTATTTCAACATCAAGGAGAAACTCCGCAGCAGGCAACTCCAAGTTGCAGGTGATCAGTGGCCAATCCTTCTGTATGCGAGCTACACATACGATCTGGAGGATCTGTGGAATGGTTTGCTGTGCACCAGGATTTTGATCTCAGTTAGTCTTTTCTTTCTTTGCTCACTAATATTTACATATGTGTTCTTGCAGGCATACAAATACATCTTCACTTCTCCAAGCTCCATGGATTTCGAGGAGCCAAAGGCAACATGCTCGTGCATTGCTCGTATCCATGGGATACATGCTGTTACAAAAGCATCAATTGCTTACATGGTGACACAAGTGAGTCACAATTCCTATTTGCTTCGTCAACTAATAGATCAACTTGATAGGCTTGTTTTGCCTTAATGTTGGCCCAAGTTTTTTCTCATAGTGATCTCAGCATGGACTTGAAACGCTTTTATTGCAGCATTTTAGAACTTCTTGAGGACCTGGATGAGAAAGAAGAGGTTACCAAGCTTTTTGCATGGTGGAACAGGTGATATATTTGATTTTTGACACAAAGAAGCAACTGAGCATCCAACAGGCAAGTTTTTCCATCTAGCATTGAGGGCTGGCATCTACTGTCTAAGAACAGTGCTTTGGCGAGAATCCATCAGAAACAAGCAGAGATTAGAGCTGGTGAAGGTGCTTATGCGGGTACTGATGATGGTTCTGCTGCCATAGGTTTTGTTGATGCAAATGTTGACAAGGATTGATGCATGCTAGTACTCCTAGTTGTTGATGTTGGCTTTGTGGTACTCCTTTGCTCTTGTACCCTTGGAATCACTATTAGATCAGAGTTAGTGAACATAGATGATTTTGGCACCTATCTGAAATCTGAATAAATTCTCTTGTTAATCTCTAATTGTGATGATAACCATTTCCTGCTAGATCACACCAATGCTCCTCCCCTCCAATGTATGGATGGTAAGGTTTGAAAGTGTGATATAATTGGATAGCCATTCCCTGACAGACTCCACTGACAGCCTTTCCTCTAATAAATGCTTATGCTCATATATCAAATCCTTTTGTGAATGATAAGTTCTGAAATAACAGAACACACTGATACTGTCTCCTCTGACTGAGACTTATGACCATGTGTTAACCCCTGATATGGATAAGGAGATCTGAAAGCCTAATATTATTGATAATTATTCTCTGACAGATTATACTTGTATCTTGTCAACCCCTGATATAAATGGTGAGATATGAAAGTCTGATACTGTTGAGAGTTATTGCCTCACAAACCATTCTAGTAATCTTCTTTCTAATATATACTTGTGTTCAGATGTCAACCCCTGATATAAATGGTGAGGTCTGAAAGTCTGATACTGTTGAGAGTTATTGCCTCACAAACCATTCTAGTAATCT
>JBBPMY010000294.1:0-20477 GCA_038090615.1 Phylloporus gajari | reverse complement strand
TTGGGCCAAATGCTCAGCATCTCGAGCATCTCATGGTTTCCGGTATTCTCGGCCCATTCACCAAGATTAACCATTGCCTCCCGAGCTTTCACGTACATATCTGGATGCATGATCGCCAAGGCACCCCCGAGGCAGGCCCCGAAGTATCGCATGTCGGCCACCCAACTCCGAGCACCACTGTCAAGTTTTGTCTCTTTCAGCAGTGAGCATACCTCGGGCTCGTGCCTTTGAACCTGTTACTACGTCAGATGATGATCAAGAAAACCAGATATAAAATTACATCTCGGCCTTGCTGATACCAGGCAGGGGATATATTAATAGCCCCGTGTTCTTCAACCCCATCCTTGAAGAATACACGAGCTGTCCGCCAATTTGCTGCTTTCTGACTCCTTACACTTTTCGCAAGGGTTCCTCCTAAGCAAGTTGCTTTGGTGAATAGCAAATGCTGGTATAATGATAAGTAATGCTAACCGAGACAGAGTGGGCATGTATACCTGATTCAGCTCGCTTATTCCACCTGGTAAATACCAGACCATGATGTAACCTCCACCGTCAGTGATAATGGCAGGCCGGCAGATTTCCTTAAGTGGTTGAAGATCCCGGATTCCCTGTTCACCAAGAGTCTCGGATTCTTCGGGCGTGAGTGGGTGGCTTTCAACCCGTGTGCGCTTCTCTCCCAAGCGCAGTACATCTACATCTTTCACCTTGACTTGATTATCGTGAGCGATATGTCATCCGCTAATATCTCCTTACTGACTCCTGTTTTGCGATGCTGAAAGAAGAATATTGATGAGGCGATCGGCTTCGAAGATCACTTCCAGAGGGAATGGGGGAAAGATGGGTGACTCGGCTGCCAAGCCGAGTTTATGCTGAAATAACTTGACCATGTAGCTGCTCATCATATCATTTTCGTAGAGGGTCCAGTCTTTTGGAATCACGGAGGCGTATGTTGGAGAGGACATGAGTGTTAGATTCCCAAGGAACCTCTCAGAGATGAAAGGGAGTATCGCTGCATTGGCCAGATGTAGTAATTATTATTATGATACGCCGTGAGAACACCGATCCAAATATGTGGCTCATTTGATCGGAGGGTAGGGTGGACTACCAACGGGAACTTCGGCTCAGTCGAATTTGCCGGGATGCTCACTAACCTCGGCCGTGTCATTATCGACCTTTGCATACTGCTGGCCACAAGCTCATTCTCGCTCGAGAATTGCTCCAGTCGAAGCGAATTTCAGGTTACACATCATCACAACACTGATCCCAACGTTGGCCGCCAATCCCAACGCCAGGGTGCTATGTATCCTGCCCCACCCTTGTTCCAGTCGTCAGCAAAGTCATCGTGCCGCCGAGTCAACATCGGCGATGAGATACCAGAGACAGAGAAGCAACTGCCCTACCCTCGGCCTGGTTGTCAGCAATTTCATCTTAACGCCATCCCTTACCTGGGCCAGTCGATGCGACCATCGGGCTACGATTTACATCGCCCTCGCTCCACTGGTGAGCAACATCATCGCACCGCCGAATCACACCTCGACCAATCAATATCAGCGTCGGGCTACCATCCACCCCGTCCTCGGCTCTGTGGTCAGCAACATGAGACTACTACTGACTGCAACCTCGGCCAGTTGATACTAGTGTTAGGCTACCATCCACCCCACCTCCAGCCTTGTCCTGAGCAGCACCGTTGCTCCACAGATCTTAACCTCGGCCAGCTGTCAACAGTGTCATTAAACCGCCGACCCCAGCGTTGGCCTGTCGATACCAATTCCAGGCCACCATCCACCCCACTCTTGGCTCAATCTTGAGCAGCGTCATGAAACCACCGACCCTAACCTCAGCCTGTGGATATCAACGCTAGGCTACCCCACTCTCGGTCCCATTCTCAGCTAGATCATTCCATCACCGAACCCGACTCCAACTTCGGCCAGTTGATGCAAACGTCAGGGTATCATCCACCCCGCCACACACTTGGCCGAGTGGTGAATAACTCTGTCGCGCCAATGACACCAGCCTCGGCCAGTCGAAACCAAAGCCAGGATACCGTCTGCCCTACCTGTTGCCCAGTTGTCGGTATCATCCTCGCGCCACCGACCTCAGCCTCAGCGGGTCGATCATAACGTCAGGCTACCATTCACCCTACCCTCGGCCCAGTCAGGTAATGTCATCGAGACTCTGACCCTGCCTCGGACAGTCGATACGAACGTCAGGGCGCTGTCCACCCTATCCTCGGCCCAGTGGTCAGCAATGCAATCATGCCACTGACCCTAAACTCGGCCAGCTGATCGCAACGTTAGGGCGCCGTTTGCCCCACCATTGGCCCAGTCGTCGGGAACGTCGTCGAGCCACCGACCCCGGCCTCGGCCAGTCGATCATAACATCAGGGTGCTGTCTGCCCTATCCTCGGCCCAATGGTCAGCTACTCCTTAGCACCACCGACCCGAAGCTCGGCCAGCCAATCCCAACGTCAGGGCACTGTTCATCTCACCGCTGGCCCAGCCATCGATAACATCCTCGTACTGCAGATCCCAACCTCGGCCAGTCGATACCAACGTCAGGGTACCATCCGCCCTACCCTCGGCCCAGTCGTCGGTAACGTCGTCGATTCACCGACCCTGCATCGGCCAGTCGATACCAACGCCAGGGTGCTGTCCATCATATCCTCCGCTCAGTTGTCAGCAACTCCTTAGCACCAAAGACCCGAACCTCGGCCATCTGCTCCTAACGTCAGGGCACTGCTCACCCCACCCTTGGCCAATCGATCCCAACGCCAGGGTACTGTCCACCCTATCCTTGGCCTGGTGGACAGCAACTCTGTGTTTCCACTGACCCTAACCTCAGCCAGTTGATCCTAACGGTAGATACCTTTCACTCCACCGTCGGCCCAGTCATCGATAACGTCATCACACCACTGACCCCAACCCCGGCCAGTAGATATCAAAGTCAGGGTACCATCCACCATACCCTCGGTCCAGTCTTTGGTTACGTCGTCACACCACCGACCCCAGCCTCCGCCAGTCGATGCCAACGTCAGAGTGTTGTCCGCCCTATCTTCGGGCCCACTGGTCAGCAACACAGTTGTGCCACAGACCCTAACCTCGGCCAGTTAATATTAACGGTAGGGGACCGTTCACACCACCTTCGGCCCAGTTGTTGATAGCTTCATTGTACTGCCGACCCCAACCTCGGCCAGTCGACACCAACGTCAGGGCACCATCCACCTCTCCCTCGGCCCAAATCATCGATAACATCATCGCATCACTGAGCCCAATCTCGGCCAGTCGATACCAACGTCAGGGTACCATCCACCATACCCTCAGCCCTGTTGTCGGCAACGTCATCACACCACCGACCCCAGCCTCGGCCAGTTGATCCCAACGCCAGGGTGCTGTCCACCCTATCCCTGGCCTAATGGTCAGCAACGTTGTCGTGCCCCCGATCCTAACATCGGCCAGTCGATCCCAACGTCAGGGTGCCGTTCACCCCACTCTCGGCCCAGTCGTCGATAACGTCATTGTGCCACTGACCCCAACCTAGGCCAGTCGATATCAACGTCAGGGCACCATCCACTCTATCCTCGGCCCAGTGGTCAGCAATGTTGTCGTGCCACCGACCCTAACCTCGGCCAGTTGATCCCAACGTCAGGACGCTGCCCATCCCACCCTCAGCCCAGTCGTCAATAGCTTCATCACCCCACCGATCCCAGCCTCGGCCGGTCAATACCAACGTCAGGATACCGTCCACTTTACCCTCGGCCCAGTTGTTGGTAACGTCATCGGACTACTGGCCCCAACCTTGGCCAGTCGATCCCAACATCAGGGCGCCGTCCATCCTACCCTCGGCCCAGTGGTCAGCAACGTTGTTTTGCCCGCGACCCCAACCTCGGCCAATCGATCTCAACGTCAGGGTGCTGTCCATCTTACCCTTGGCCCAGCGGTCAGCATCGGCGTCTCGCCCCCGACCCTAACCTTGGCCAGTTGATCCCGATGTCAGGGTGCTGCCTGCCCTACCCTCAGCCCAGTCGCCGCTAACGTCATCGCGCCACCGACCCCAACATCGTCCAGTAGATACCAACATGAGGATGTTATCCACCCCACCCTCGGCTCAGTCATCAGCAATGTCGTTGTGCCCCCGACTCCAACCTCGGCCAGTAGATACCAACGTCAGGATGTTATCCACCCCACCCTCGGCCCAGTGGTCAGCAACGTTGTTGTGCCCCCGACCCCAACCTCGGCCAGTAGATACCAACGTCAGGATGTTATCCACCCCACCCTCGGCCCAGTGGTCAGCAACGTTGTTGTGCCCCCGACCCCAACCTCGGCCAGTAGATACCAACGTCAGGGTGTTATCCGCCCCACCCTTGGCCCAGTGGTCAGCAACGCCGTTGTGCCCCCGACCCCAACCTCGGCCAGTCGATCCCAACGTCAGGGCACTGTCCACCCTATCCTCGGCCCAGTGGTCAGCAACGTTGTCGCGCCACCGACCCCAACCTCCGCCAGTTGATACCAACGTCCGAGTCCCATTTGGTCTATCCTTGGCCCGGTGGTCAGGAACGTCGTTGTGCCACTGACTTCAACATCGCCCAGTCGATATCAACGTCAGGGTATCACCCACCCTACTCTCGGCCCAGTAGTTAGCAGCACCATCGCGCCGCTGACCCCAACCTTGGCCAGTCAATCCCAACGTTAGGGCACCATCCACTCTACCCTTGGCCCAGTCGTCGGTAATGTCATTGTGCCATCGACCCCAGCCTCGGCCAGTTGATACCAACATCAGGGCACCGTCTGCCCTACCTTTGGCCCAGCGGTCAGTAACTTCATCATGCCGCCGACCCCAACCTTGACCCAGTCAATACTAACTCCAGGGTACCGCCCACCCCAACCTTGGCCCAGTCGATACCACCATCGGGGTACTAGCTACCCAGCTCCAGCCCAGCTTATATGAACATAACTGTAAACCTCGGCCTATCGATTCGGACTGCCAACTCACTCTCGGCCTCATTGATTCTGGAGTCTCTCACTCACTCCGCCAGATGTCGGCCAGATCATTACTATCAAGGAGCAATCACCCCTCGGCCCTCTCTATTTGATCGAGCATCATCATATCTCGGCCAAACCTCGGCTCCTTGGCTGTTATCAATCTCATTGCAAGCAGGCTAGTCGCTACTATCGGGGAATTTTGACTACATGGGCTTGATGAACTTGCACCGCCCAACAGTCCCAGATCACATCAAGACATCGAAATGTTGGATATAGCATCAAACGGTATACCTGATGATGCTTCTACCCTTCATCCTGAATTGAACGCTGGTCAACCTCCCCCGGGACGATTTGTGGAGATGTTCGAAGGATGTGGGACTACTTTTCCCGGTGGTAGGACCTTCATGGACGTGTTGAGAATGATGATTATGTCATCATTATTCAGCATCGATTAGATGCTAGATCATGCTTATCTTCTTATCTATCTTATCTTTCTAGTAAGCATGATTACACATGATCCTATCTTAACGGATCATTACGTTTTCTATATGACACTGCTCATGTTTTGCTATTGGCTATTACTAATAGTACGATAAGAGAACTTACTGCCATTGGCTGTTATTGTTCTACGTATTTAGAACAACCATACAGATACAAACACAATGTACTGTATATAAGGAGGAGCTCCCACTTAGTCGCTCCTCTAACAGAATCTCCATTCTCTGTTCTCGCATACTGCCCAGTGCTTCACACTAAGCATTACACTATCCTTGATTACTACCTCAAATCTCCTACTAAGTGAGTATTCCCACTTAGACTCATTTCCTCGACCCTTTGGAGTTTTCCACTCCAAAAGGACGAGTTTTGGGCAGATCAATACGCAGAGCAGAGACGAGAGAACGTCTACTACCCATGGGCCTCTAAACAAGAGTGGGCCTTTGCTTCCTGGCTCCTACGCTCACGTCTTAGCATGGCAGCCATCGACGACCTCCTATCACTCAATATCGTGAGTGTCGTTTCTGTGCATGCTACAATTTTCTGAGTTACCGCAGATCAAGAATACTTATCTGTCGTTTTGATCTGCAAAAGAGTTGAGAACACGAGCAGAAATTCTTCCTCACGGCCCAAAGTGGCAATGCGAAACGCTGAAGCCTGAATATCCTGTCAAGGGGCCACTGCGTCTTTTCTACTGCGATCCCGTCGACTGCCTGCAGGCGCTACTCAGTCACCTGCGCTTTCAGCCTCACTTTTCATTTGTCCCGAGAAAGGTCTGGACCTGTGCTGCAAGAATTTGTCATGTCTATGATGAATGGTTGAGCGGAGATCGTGCTTGGAGTCTCCAGGTATGCTCATCTCTCTCTTTTTAAACGTCGATCAGTAATGTTATCTCAGGAGGCTTTACCCCCGGGTGCCACTCTACTTGGAGTAATCTTGTCATCTGATAAGACAAATATCTCCATCATGAGTGGTAACCGCGTTGCGCATCCACTCCTTATCAGCCTCGCCAACATCGACGCACGGATCCATAGCAAGACCTCCCTCCACGCCTACCTTCTGCTCGCTTTACTCCCCATTGCCAAGTTCACACACAAAACTACTTGCATTCGTGGTCTTCTGCAGGATCGCCTAGTACATCAGGCCCTCAGCATTGTTCTCGTGCCCCTCAAAACCGCAGCAGCCGTGGGCGTCATGATGAGTGACCCCGTTGGCAACTTGCGTTATTGCTTCACTCCCCTAGCTTTGTGAATAGCAGATACACCCGAGGAGTGTCTGATGGCGGGTACAGGGCCAAAGGCATCACCGGTCACCATTGCTACGTCCAAGGAGTTTGGCGATCCTTATCGACATCCGCCTCGTATGGCAGAGAACACCGTTGCTGCAATCTGCACTGCTTGTTCGAAATGTTCACCTAGTGACTACAAAAACTTCCTCAAGACCGTCAAGGCGTTGGGTTTGAATGGAGTCGTTGAGCTAGTCTGGTTGGGCTGGCCATTGTTGGCTCCTTGTGATTTTATCACCATCGAATCTTTGCATCACTTCTTTCGATTTCTCTGGGACCACGATGTAAAGTGGTGTATCACGGTAATGGGGGCCGTGGAATTGGACTATCGTTTCTCTATTATTCAACCTCTTGTTGGATATCGGGCGTTTGACGAAGGTATTTCAGATCTAAAGCAGGTTACTGGATGTGATCATTGATCCGTCCAACACTATATCGTAGGTGTCGCAGCTGGTGCCGTACCTCGTAGATTCCTCATCGCCATCCGTTCACTGGCCGATTTCCGTTACCTCGTACAAGCGCCGGTATTCACAACGCGTTCCCTTGACTGATTAGCCGAAGCCCTTCAGGAATTCCATGATCACAAGGACGCAATCATCTCTCACGGTGCAAGGAAGAACTGGGAACTACCTAAGCTGGAACTCCTTCAAAGCATAGTCCCTGGAATTCACCAATCCGGAGCCGCGATGCAATGGAGTGCTGACATCACAGAACACACCCATGTTCAGGAGGTTAAGGTACCTGCTCGTGCCGGCAACAATCAAGACTATTATAGCCAGATCGCTCGCCACCTCGACAGGTTGGACAAGTGCCTGTGATTTGACCTCGCTACTTCCATTGCGGATCACAATCACGCGGAGGCCGCACCAGACGAAGATATTGAGGAAGATCATGAACCAGATGCAGAGAAGCACTTTGTCCCAGAAACCTCAAGATGGCCCATCGTTGATTATTTTTCTATATCAACTGCCCTCCTCCAAGGACTTCACACCTCCGCACCAAAGCCCTTCCACACCTTTGCAACGTCAACCACTGCGTTCCATGTCGCAACCAAGCCAGCACTAGGGCTAACTCTGGCTGAGGCTGCTGCCGCGTATCAACTTCCTGATCTCATCCCTGCAATCTCCGCTTTCCTTTCCCAGCAAAATTTTAGTACAAGCTCCCCAAATAATGTCAAGCTCCAAATATGGCATAGCCTACGTGTACAGCAAAAGTCGTATCACAACAAGGAGCTAGAAGCGCCACAGACACTTCGCGCCATACCCCACTTGACTACCTATCCCTATGGTCTATATGATTCAGCAATCATCAGCCCCGAGTTCGAGAGTGACTGGCCCAGCCATGGATTAATTGGACACACCGTTGTTCAGCTTCGCGTTATATTTCGGCTGTTGCATTGTGACTTTTTTGCGGCCTATGTGCAGTGCTTCGATGTGACATCTCGGGCAAATCCCGGAGGTGTGAGTCCAGTGACTGGCATGCACCATCTCAAGTGGGTGGTAAGAACGAGTGGCGAGCGTGTTGGAGAGGTGATTCCACTCACGCTAATTCGATCCCCTGCTCACCTTCTCCCGCAATTCGAAGCTGAGGCTAATCCATGCCTGACCAGGTCAAGCAGCTGTGAGTTGTGCACCAATTTCTGGCTAAATAAATATTGGTTGAAAGAGTTCTATTACGCGCTATCGCCCATCTAGGTTGTCACTATTACATACCGTAGTTGGATTGCGTATTTCTATTACATTGATACCATCAATAATCTATTGACTTCGTCCCACCCATTTTTCTTGTCAAACACACCACCAGCTTGTAGTACCATTGAAGCAAATGAAACAGTCACAAGTAAGTTACTAATACTAAGTTGGCGAAGCGTTGACATGAGAAAAAACGCTGCAGCAAATCAAACCACACGCCACCCCATACAACTTAGTTACTGTGAGTACTTCATTCCGAAAACAAGGTAAAAGCTCACTTGAAACTGCAGATACCAACTATCCCTCAACCATTGAGGCGCAAAACCGATTGGCACCGTCCTACGATGGATCGGTTGCTGGAAAACGACACCCGAGCTAGTGTGCGGCTAACGCGGCGAGAGGACAGCAACAGATTTTTGGACTTTATCTACCCTGAACAGATCTTACTCCTGAATAAAAAGACACTAGCAGGCCTACTAAGCGCTCTTGAAACCCGAAAACTCGTCAAGAGCTCAACCCAGCGTCAAAATACCATGTATGTCTGGACTGGTTTTCCCAAAGCCCAAAAACGAAAAAACACGAACCAGGAGGCACAGCTAGCAAAGTTCTTCAACACTGTACGTGCTGCCGTGTTCAAGGAGTGTGGAATATCGTGCTTGTGGGTTTCTAATTCTCGTTCTGAGTTCCTCACTGATTTGTCTGTCACAGCGAGTGGGATGCTGAATCTGCAACCAAACCATTAGATGGAGCATACGCAATTTGAAAACCGGACATCACTTGCTACTTCCAAATCCCCGAGGGTAGTTGCAAGCGAAGCTGGGAGCATGTTGTAACGTTCTGCGAGGTGAAAAACCAGGCCAACGCAAAAAAAGAAAAGGAGTCGTTCCTAGAGCTTGCTGGCAAGGCATCGTGTCTCCTTGGTGCACAAGATGGCCGCCACTCTGTGTCATGTCTCTGCGTGCTCAGATCATCTATGTATCTGACGCTCTTCCATCGTAGCGGGTTGGTTTCCACTTGTGCTTACGACATTAACTCCTCGCCGCTACAGTTCTTACACATCCTCATCGGCATGTCTCTCATGGATTACATGACTATTGGCTTCGATATCTCAATCAAGTGGCATATTTCGGATCAAGACTCGGATAGCAACATTGCTAATCCAGAGCACGGAAATGAACATCCTGATTCTGAAGATCCCCAGTGGGGGAAAGGTAGCAAGTGGGTTGAGATTATCGACATGCATGGCCGGCGTTGGAGGATCTGGCTCAAATCTGTCCTTGCTATATCTGACAGCTTACTTGGTCGAGGGTCAACAGTTTGGGAGGGCAAAGTTGATGGAATGATTGGAGACGACTCAATTGTGGCGGTCAAAGACTCATGGATAGATCCCCTTTGCAAGTACACTGAAGGTATGATCCTGCATATCCTCGAGCAACATCATATTGAAGGTGTTCCTATATTGGTCAGCAAGGAACAGATCAAGACTGAGCTCCAGACTCCCGATCCCCCTTATCCGTTGGTCAATTATTCAACACATTTCTTGCTTTCAGTCCTGCCCCCAGAGTCCTCCTTTCATCTCCGTGTCTTATCGCGTCTCGTCACCCATCCTGTTGGCAAACTCATACTTGAATTTTCATCCCTCGGGGAACTCCTCATTGCATTTTTAGATTATGTTGTCAGTGAGTTGATTTTGTTTGAGTACCCTGAATATCTGTATCTGATTTGGACACAGCACATGGGGACGCCTTAGAGATTGCTGGTGTCCTGCATTGTGACATCAGTCCGGGTAATTTATTCCTCGCCTTTGCAAAGCACTGAACAGATCACCATGTTCACATGCAACACCTTCCTAGCAACGTCCAAGAATTATTATGCCAGAGAATACAGAATCTTGAACGGCGAGGGGTGCTTGGGGACTGGGGCTACACAACTTGGAAAGTACCTTCTCCCGCTCCCGTGTCTTCCAAGAAACTTTCCTTGTCGAAAAGCGATGATCTCAGCCATGATGTTCCAACATCACCAATTGAATCTGCAGATGAACCATTGGTGGAATATGACAACCGTGTTCCGGTCCAGGAGGTTGGGTTTGACGAAATACCAAGACTATTATCCATTTCGAAGCTCTTGAAAAAGCACAACATCGTGTTGCCAATGAGTAGGGATGATCCGAAAGAAGACCCTCGCCAAACGATTGATGTATGCCCGCTGAATTGGACGGTAAGTGTCACTATTCCCTCGAGTGCACTGAGCTGACATATGGGACAGGGCACATGGTCCTGGATGTCTGCACATCTCGTGATGGCAGGTCCCGGGCAGCCCATAATACACGACGGCCTTCACGATCTAGAATCTTTTTTTTATGTCCTCGTGGGGATATGTACTCTCTACGATGGACCATTTAAGCAGAAATCTGAGGAAGATCTTGCAGAATGCTACGACAAGTATTTCAACACCTACGAGCCTAGCGTCCTTAAAACGACTACCATTCAATCTGACTTGACATGGGTCCCGTTCATCGTGAAGCACATCAATCTGTATTTCAAGCCACTCATCCCGCTCCTGACGGCACTTCAATCAGAAATTATATTGCCGCTGGCCACTGATGAGGATGGAAGCTTCTATCGCAAGCGTTTGTGTGATCACAAGATTTTCATCAAGCATATCGTCACCGCACTCTCAGAACTCAGACACGAGGATTGGGAAGACATGTTGCTCAAAGGGACGGGCGACCTCTCCTCTTGGCAGCCTTTGCTGGAAGTCACAGCTACACAGTTGACATCACAACCACCAACGCTACTTTTCGCTCCCCCTACGGTGCCAAAGAACCTTCTCCCTGGGCGTGGTGCAATTTGGAGTGACCCTGGTGTACAGCAGCCTACATCAGAGCGGAATCTCAGACGAGGTTGAGAAAGTGACTCGGACAATTTCCCACCCCCCACTCCGTCGAAACGTACTAGATTGGAGCCAAACCAGTTACGTCCGTGTCCTCGCTTCCGGTTGGCGCACAGCACGAGTGAATTACCCCCACGGCCTTTTATGAGGCAGGACCCATTTGTCCTGGGGGGGTATTCCGGCCAATGAGTGGCCTCTGTCCTGTCATCTCGCTTTCGTGGTACCCCCTTCGTGCTGTTCAATCCTTCACGTCACTCACATCTTACTATAATTTCCTTCTGATTATGTCTTCCACAGCAATGGTCGTTTGATGTTCTTACGTCGATGTACTTGAGCGTTTACCAGCGATTGCTTGGTGATACTCTTATACCGATGTACTCGATACGTATTTATGCAGGCTGTTGTTGTTTCGCTACGAAAACGCCCTTACTTACTCGTATATTTAAAGGCGTGCATGTTCAACTGAGAGCCACATCCGTTGCCCAACTTTGATGCCTCCCAAAAGGAAAGATACTTCCCAGGCCATCAAAGATGTTCCCACCAAACGACTCAGACCTGAAGAACTTTTCAACGATGAGCCCTCCATCGGTCAGTTTAGGTTTTATTGATTCTTTGCAATTCATTACTACTAAATATTACAGAAAGCACGCAACCAAGACGTTCCTCTCGGGCTGGAAAAGGCAGTGGGGGATCGATTCAGCAGTTACAACGGCTTGAACATTTGCAATCTGTAAAGCCTGTGTGACACTCTACTCGAAGTCTTGATATAGCAACACAAGGGCAGAAAGTCAACACGATGGCACCATCTCACTCTGACACAGCTTACGACGACAAGGAGAGCCAAATCCCTCCTTGGGCAGAATCTTCCACTCTGCTGACGCAAGTTCAGCCAACTTTCACGATGTCGTGGGACAGTCGATTTGGCTTCAAGCCATCCTCCCAGGTGACCGAGTCAGCGAGCGGTGGTCTAAGGTCTGAATTGATCCAACATCGTGTTGTTCGGCCGTGAGTCTATATATTTTGCTTTTTCCTGATCAGTCACTCTCAGTATCATAATAGGCCCTCCGTAGCATCATCCCATTCCTCCTGTTTCTCTTTTCGGAGCTCCCTGCCATCCTCAGCCGAATCGCGTGCTGTAACCAACTCCACTGCTCCAACCTCCCATGCCCCCTCCGAATGCGGGTCTAACGTCAATTACGGATCAGGATACAACAATTTCACACTGGGACATGATGTCCAAAGCCAGGAATCGGCTGGTGTGGCATCTCGTCTACCTTCCCCACCTCCTGGACTGCGCCGAACTCAATTGTTCTATCTGCTTCCCTCTTCTCTACCCCGCACACACACAATTGCGATGTCACACAGCTCGGATATCTGAGGCGCAGCAAGTCTGTGTGGTGATTCGTATCGTGCCAGATCCCCTGCGATAGATGAAGTGTCCCTGGATGAAGACGAGTGCTTTGCGGAGTCCATGATTCGCAATAAGTGTAAGTCTTTGTCTCTTTACACGAGTATCTATTCAGTCTCTGCATCAAACCCAGGGACACCCACGGGTACAACTACGAGTAAGTGTGATCTGAATACCCCATTAACACGTCATTGGCTAAGGTACCGGTACAGCAACTAATAGCACGGAGGAGCTCGCGAGGTCCCAGAGTAAGTAAGTAATTGCTTGCAATACCTTACTAACTGGACAACAGGAGACGAATGGCCATGGTGCCAGGCCAACCGCCAAGCGCGTCTTCTTGATGACGCTCCTTTTATGACTCATGAACAGCAGATGTCAGGAGGTGGCTACATCCGCTCTGCAATGGAAGAAATAGAAGCCCCCATTTCCGCAGACGTTCATGCTCAATGTGAGTGGATCATCATTCCCGGTACTGTACTGATCAGATGGATCACAGGAGATGAGGGGCACGTTGTCATACTGCAGCACCAGTACAACCACCCAGCACGTCTTCCTGACGACGCACCATTTATGACCCGCAAATGGCAGATACCGGAAGGTGGGTTCACCCACTCTGCAACACAGGACATAGAGTTAGTGGCTCCCATCTCGGCAGACGTTCGTGCTCAACGTGGGTGACTCTCCATTCCCAGTACCATGCTGATCAAATTGTAGGGAATTTGGAGGAAGTCCCTCAGCAACAGGGCCGTCAGCACTCCCGCCCATCACATGTTCCTGCCTGACAGAGGTCAGAACCTACTTTCGACCATGCTGGCCCCATAATGGGTGAGACTGAGACCTCCATTGCCACAGCCCCTCAGACCCAAGGTAAGCAAATATTTCTATGAGACCCCTTGCTGATCAGATGATAGGCAACGTGGAAGATGTTGTTGCTCAGCACCGCCAGCGCAACTGCCCACCACGCCTTCCTAACAATACGCAACTCAGGGCCATCCAGGACCAGCAGGCATCAAGAGCACCTTGTGGCATCTCTAGCACCCACACTACATCGCAGGAAGTAGAGCCCTCCGCCTTTCCGTCTGACGCTAATTCTATCGCTGAGTCTTGTCCAGCAACCTCTGCTAGGTCTATTTCTGGCATCTTTCCAGAAAATGGAGATCCGTCCCATTTAAATTTTTATCCCCCCACTGTTCGCGACATCATCGAGCGCGCGAAGCAATTCTCGCACTGCGACCTCGCTTCCATCAACTCCTTCCCTCTCTGCCCGCAGTTCAATACCAAAGCTGGTGAGTACGTAGAAGAGGCAATAATGGAACGTCGCAACAAAGGATTGGTCGTGCCTGAGGGTAAGTTCGATTGATTATGGTAATATGAGGCTGACTGTTGCTCCTACAAGGATGGTGGCCACAATACACACTTGATATCACGAAACTTGTACGTAACGGTGGAAATATATAAGTATAAGATTTTTCTGACATGACTCGAGCTCTGGGAAGACATCGGAAATTGGCGTTCCTCACTCAAAAAAAAAGCACGCGTCTTCATTTGCAAGCATTATGAATGGGACCCCCAGAACTGATGTGCCATTAATGCTGATATTGCCAAAGCGCTCTTGGATCGTGGAGCGTTTCTAAAACACGGAGCGGACAAGGAGGTGAGTGGCGGATGCTTGGCAATTGAAAGCTGACAATTGCCCTAGGGACATACAAATAATCTTGCACATCCCACACTCTCCGGCCTTATCGTGGACTTCTTTTATACTGGGCCAAGCTCCATGGGTGTCTTGTTTCCCGAGGTCTTCAGGGGTGAAGTTCCGCGTGCTACTGTTGCACTTGCTGCCACAGCGGTAGTGTCGTTTTCTAAACCATGTGATTACTCCTACTGACGGACAATTCAGATTAAGCTCGCACTTGACGAAGTTGCCATTGAAGGGAAGGAAGTCGCATTCAAACATGATATATATGTCGACATTTACATCAATGTACTCGGCCTCATGGAGAAGTGCGACACGAATCCTATTCACCGCACAAAGACAAAAGCGCTCCATATTCAATGGGCCAAAATTGGAAGGTACGTAATTGCTTGCACACATATGTAACGCACTGACTGAGTTTCCTGTTTCGACCAGGAACGGTGGTGTGACAGCTACAGTAACCGGTTTTGAGGTGGATCTCAATTAGGCGTACCAGATTTTGTGCCTATTTTATGTCATATGTTGTGAGAATGTCACATTCTGTCTTGTTCTGTCACAGGCTGTGTTGTCCCCTATTCCTTAACAGTAGGGTTAGTGGGTAGTAAGTTCTCCAGACTGTCTAATACTGGTACAACATGGAGCATGCTGGGTACATGCTGGGCATAACTAGCCAATTAGGTACCTTGTTGGGGACCACTGAGTGGGCTGTCATCTGGCCAATACTGGACAACACTGGACATTACTGGACAAGAGAGGCTGGTTTGCTGATGTAGTTTCATAAATCACTTTGGTAGCTCAAAGCCATCACTGGGACAGCTGGAAAGTGTTCACGGAAAGAACTGAGTTTGCGATACTCCGAGTCCGCTCTGAAATCGTATCCCGTTCCTGTCGCCTTGGTGAAAGGGTGCATCAAGGTACATGGAAATAAAACCCACAGAAATACAGCCTCGGGAGTTGCTGAGAGGGGCATGTGAGGTCCACATCATCCAGACAAATAAATGAACCAACTGTAAAACATTTGATTCCTTGAATTCCTTGACGATAGGTCTTTAATGATCTAGGGCATTCAGCATGTTTTCTGTATGACATGAATGATATAATTGCCTTGTGTCTTTCTCCCTTGCTCGCTTTGGACATCAACAATACTGCTTGTACTCCTATGTTGTGAAGATTGGCAACTTCTAGAGGGTTGTTGGTAGAAACCATGGTAGTGGACGGAATATATACACCTCATGAGAGCTGTCCAGAAGATGTGAATTAATGGAAGGACACAAGCTTTAAGACTCATACCGAGGGGTGGGGAAGTGAGATGCCATTCTAGTACATGCTTATCAATATGCTGAGTACGCAATGGAAGAGGCCCTCGCCAGGACTGGTGACCAGACGTGTCTATGAGGTTTGTGGTATGCAGAGGGGCAAACCGTTGATAGATGGTCTGGTAAATTTCGTTTGCAGCAATTGAGGAGCATGGATTCTCACAGAGTAACACCCATCACAAGCGATATGGCCTGGGTAGTTGTCCACATTCAGGACGAGGATAGTCTTTTATTGTAAGAATGCTCCAGCACATACGCCCTGGGCAGAATCCGGGAGGACGTTGATAAATTGACATGCCAGCTTTCCACAAAATGGGCCCAAAAGAAGTCTGTGTTCACGAATGACCACGGAGTGGTCACCTCCCCTGATATAGCAGGGCTTGGGGAACAAGGATGCAATAAGATAAAATCCTATAATCAGAGTTTCAGAAAGCAGGCTCCATGGTTTAAGCACATGTATCACTGATAAGGGATGATGATACACATGCAATGTGATTAAAGACCAGGGAAATGTGGCACTCACCACACCAGTTCACAGAGCGGTCACTGCTCCAGAAATAGGGTTGGAAAGCGAGGAGGGCATTGTATATCAGAGAAGCAGCATCTTAGCTAAGTTTGTTATCTTGACAGTTGCCCTTGTCAATGACATGATTCAGGTAACAATTTACAAGGATGACAATACCCAGTTTCTTTGATCCACCAGTAGATGCTGGAGCTATTCGCGGATGTGAATCCAAAATTTGGCCTTTGAAGTTATGTCTGGAGGGACTAGTGATGCATCTGCGTGCGGCATGAGGATGTGTGTGAATTAGTTATGTAAGTCAGCGAATTGCCCAGTCTGATATGCTGTGCACACCAAGCACTCAGACAAACTGACCTCTCAATGCAGTTTGGATGCTCGAGCTCAGTGAGTGCAACCAGCTACTCGTCACAGATTTGTTTACAGACGACGGCATCGTGGTATCTTCGAGAAGGGATCATGATACCTTGACATTGGACCCATCATCGGGCCACCACCCCCTTCGCAGATCCGTTTCACCTGAGTGGTTCTCAGCGAGTGAACTGACAGATACCATTGCTGACGGTCAAAGCGGTACGCGACCTGGGTTGATGTGCATGCTAAACGCAAATGGGTCATCTATCGAAGAGGTTTCCGAGGACGTTGCAAGCGTACCTCAGGGCGACAGCAGTATCATATTACATTCCGTTCGTCCATCCAAACGTCCCTTCTTTTGAATTTGCTCACAATTTGATCTGATCTCAGGTTGGTCCAAATGATTCTTTTGCTGGTGTGGCTCTCCACTATGGTGTTTCAATCGCTGCCCTTCTCCGGGCCAATCAACTGTGGCCATCGGATCCAATCCACCTCCATACTGAGCTCTTAGTCCCGCGCAGGGGTATCCTTCCCCCTAGGCACAAGTCCACCCGCCAACCAAGTATAGGCGCTTCGTTGGTTCCCACTGTCGAGCCAAACCCTGGATGGTCTCTGGATCTTGTTGCCTCTTCCTTCGCTGCCGCACGAAATGTGATACTTTCTGTGCTTCCTGCACGTTTATCTCTGGAGTCATTGAGTTTGAGGGCAAGCGCAAGCAAGGACCATGAATTGGATGATTTCCGTGCATTGTTTGCCTCCGGTCCTCTGTTCGCTCAGGAGGGTCATGAGCTCACCGCTCTGACAATTCCCTGCACACGACACAAGCGGCCTGCTCTTTCATTGTTGTCACAGACCCTCGCCTCATCCCTAATCCCCAACACATGGATATTCATCCCATACCTCCCATTAATGACTCGCGTTCGCAGTCTATCTCTTCATCGTGCACCGCATCAATCGAGCGTCATTGCAATCAACTGTTTGGTGTTCGCCCAGTGCGTACGTCTCAACTAGAACCGGAACCTGCCATGGAATTACCTGTCCGCTCTTCGACACCGGCAATAATGATCCCCAGACAGGGGGTGCAAGACAAAAACAACTGCTTCTCAACAGACCACGTAACTCACGCTACCGATAGTTCAAGTGTGGCTGCATCGCGGATGGCGGCCCTCACTTTCCCAGACACTTGCACTGGAGTCACCTTCGTTTTACTGGTAACATCACAATCATCTCGCGCCACCTGTCTTCCCTGGATGCTATAGGTTGTCAATGCAGAGCTTGGCATGCATCAATCTGTCCTCAAATACTCATGTAAATATTCGAGGATCACTCAGCACCTGGATTATGTTAGGACTACTTTCGCTGCAAAATAATTTGGAGCAATACTCTCTGATTTACATAAAGTAAGACTCTGAGCTCCAACTTGAGAACGCCACTTCGCATGGACTTGTAACATAAGATACGTATGAAGATTTCAGACAACTTTCAGACACCTCACATTTTCCTACCTACGTCGACTTCTGTCGTTTAACATGGTTGTAAATGGTACCCCTCTCGTTTTTGGGCAGGGGACAACACGGTTCTAATATACCTCCCAGTTCAACAGCTATTGTCAAAGGCAGTGTCTCTGGTCGTACAATTTCAGCAAGGAAGTGAAACTTTGCATATTGATCAGGCGATCATTCTGGATCATGAAGCACTCGACCTCTGCAGTCCTAGTCATGCCGAACGATGCGGTGTTCTGACTCAGGTTGCAACTTATCTCTGGCGTCGCTACAAGCAACTCGGAGTGATCGATGACTTTAACGAAGCCATTTCCCTTGACCGAGATGCGCTAGCGCCCCGCCCCCCAGACAACACAGATCACTCGACATCTATCTATGAGCAACCTCGCTCTTCATCTCACAACCCGATTCAGTTGCCTTGGGGGAACTGATGACCTTGAAGAGGCCCACTGGCGCTTCGCCCGCTGGGTCATGTTGACTGGTCGATGTCTTTGAGCAACCTCGCACTTCATCTCTTGACTTGGTACAATCACCTCGGTGACACTGATAGGCTGAATAACGCTATCATTCTTGAACGCGAATCTCTGACTCTTTGTCTGCCTGGCCATCTGGGATCGATTGACGTCTGTCTTTGAACAACCTTGCATCCTTTCTCTCCACTAGATGCATCTGACTTGGCCAAATTGATGATCTTGACGAGGCAATCGACCTTTCACAGGCTGCACTGGCACTTTGCCCGCCAGGGTACCTGGATCGGTCGCCCTCTCTGAGCAACCTTGCACTTCCTCACTTCATTCACTACACTCAGTCAGGGAAAATAGATGACCTGAATGTGGTCATCATTATCGAACGTGACCTGTTAGCCTCTCTCCCACCAAGCCATCCTGATCGTTCAATGTGTTTGAGCCACCTTGCACTTTATCTCAACTATCAGTACAGCCGCCTAGAGGGGATTCAAACCCTGAATGAAACCATTGCCCTCAAACGAGATGCCCTCACGCTTCGCCCACCAGGCCATCCTACGCAGTCAACATCGTTAAACAATCTTGGACTTCATCTCATGACTTAGTATAGAGAGCTTGGAGAAGCTGAAGACCTCCATGAGGCCATCATCTGTGGTTGAGGTGCAGTGATGCTTTGCCCACCGGGACATCCAGAGCAGTTAATGTATCTAGGCAACCTCGCATTTCATCTTTCTTGTCGGTTTGAGCGATTAAGTGCAGTCATTGACATTAACGAGGCCATTGGTTTCTCTCGTTGTGTACTGGATCTTTGCCCACCAGGCCACCTGGCATGGTCCATATGTTTGGGAAGCCTTGCAGTTCATTTATCCAGTCGGTACAACGAGCTCGGTGGAATCGATGATCTCAATGAGGCCATTGTCCTCAGCCGAGACGCGTTGGTACTCAACCCACTAACCCACCCAGATCGGCCAATAGAGCTACACAATCTTGCACACTACCTTTCAACTCAATACGAGAAGCTCAAAGACATCAATGATCTCAATGAAGCCATTAGCCTCTCACAAGAGGCGCTTGAACTATACATGCCTAGTTTCCCCAATCGAGCACTATCTATGAGCCATCTCGCACATTGTCTCTGAACCCGGTACACACAACTGGGGGGGATCAATGATCTCAATAAGGCCACTGGCGTTGCACGAGATTCACTAGCACTCTGCCCACTAGGGCACCCATATCAATTGAGATGCTTAAGCAACCTTGCCAAGTGTCTTCGTATCCAGTTCTCGCAGTTAGGTGGAACAGGGGCCCAAGAGGAGATGTTCAATGTCTTCACCGAGCTACAACATGTCTCGCAGGTGATCACTTCAATAGACCTGTCTGTGGCAAAAGAGTGGGTCATTGCAGCTGAAGATTTCCACCACCCTGCCACCCTCCTTGCTTATGAAACTGCTCTCCGACTACTTGTTCAACATTTGACTGCCCTTCCATCATTACCTCAATGTCTTTCTGTGCTCAAACGTCTCACATCATCACTTGTGATTGATGGATTGTCAGCTTGTCTCTGAAACCAATCTCCGGCGAAAGCAATTAAGCTTCTCGAACAAGATCGAGGTGTTTTCTGGAGTTAGCTCGGCTGCCTTCATTCTCCACTCAACGATGTGATTGCATCCAGATTATTGGGAAAGGCATTGGCAGATGAGTTCACCCGTCTGACCCTACTCATTCACAAAGTCCTTGATTCACCTGGTGCAGATCAACATGACCGTGCGTGCGATCTCAACCTAGAGTTGCAAAGGGTCGTGTCCAGTATCAGGGAACTACCCAGTCTTTCTCAATTCCTTCTTCCCCCATCTTTCTCTGATCTCCAGCATGCAGCTA
>JBBPMY010000293.1:0-20567 GCA_038090615.1 Phylloporus gajari | reverse complement strand
ATGATATCTCCACAGTGTGTGAACCAAATCACATGACCTAAGGGACAATTTTGTAGCCAAGAGTAAGTACTATTTATAACTCCACCAAAGGTAAGCAAGATTCTCACAGTGTTTGGCAGTGTGCTTTACACACTGCTATCAAGGTTAGTATTGAAAGGGTTTTTGAGCTCACTGTATATATTATCATCCCATATCAGCTGATTATAAGATTGATATTAAATTGATCAACAAGTAATCATTATGACTATGAAATGATAATTAAATGATAAATATCCTCAGATCAAGATCAAGTTGACATTAGAATGATCAACCATAAAAACTGTCCCATAGAATATATAACATTATCTGATCAATATCATTATGTTTTACATATGATCATGGTATATATATACATATATACATACATTACAATGGCACATACATGATTATATATATCTGGGAATACCTTCACTTCAACATTTTCCTAATGGAGGCTACCATCCTGACTTGTCTCCTTAGATCCATTATAGAGTGCAAAAAATGTTTGTCCTAATATTTGTTGAGAAAGAATTCTTTGGTCAGCACTTGACTGTTGGTTGGGGATAAGAGAGGGTTTAAAACCTTGCCAAAACATGGGACAAGATTTGTGAGGGAATAGAGCTGCTTAAGGGAAATGACATCACTAAAGTACTCTCTATCAATCCTCTTGGCCTATTGGAGAACATACATTGATGTGACTAGATCACACTGACTGTTGTCCTGGGGAACAATATTGAATTGATGGATGTACACAAGAAGTTTTTTCAACCACCATGGCTTCTGACTGCAAGGGGGTATGAGGTAGAATATAAGTCTAACCTCTTCTACAGAGAGTGAATTCAAGAACAGATACATACAATTCACCTGAAAGTAATAAGGACAGCCAGATTTCAGATGACTTAACATTGAAGATTGCTGTGTCAAAATGGCCATGCTTCTAGAAAGTAGAAGGCAGGCAGCAGTCTTAGTTCAAGTAGGATTTAAGTCACTGATAGAATAAAAAGGAGTCTGTTGAAGGTATACTGAGTACTAGACAGCAAGATGGGTGAAGGGAAGATAGTGGTCACAAGCTGACAAACATGGCCCACTGACTATATAAGGCTGCTCAGATAGTTCTTGCTGCATATAGTCACCAAGTGCAGTGTAAAGATTAGGAACTTGAAATTCAACAGCAATATGATTGATAGTGCTGTAGTTCATCTTTGGGTCCCTAGTAACATTGATTGTAGTGTGGCTACCAACAAAAGTGTGAAGCAGAAAGCAAACACAGGTAGGAGTCAACACTTGCAATTTATCAGCTTTTGAGAAGTAGTTAGTTGGAGAGCATTTCAGTTGACCCAACTTCATAATGGATTGGAAGAGTTGAGTATTGCCATTGTTACATATGTAAGGGTAGTCTTTGTTATCATCACCTACAGGTGTACACAGCTCCCAAAGAGAGGTTGCAAGCTTGAACCTTGAGTATTTCTCAACACAGTCAAGATATCTACAAATTTGAGGATCAACATTGATGTTGTTGCTTCAGCAAGTCAGATTCTTGATCACAAGGATGTGGGCATGCTCAATGACATCAGCAGTCCACTGGGCTGGCACACCAGAGTCATTGATTAAAGGCACAACATTTTGCAGTAATTCAAGTTTTGATATGTACCAGTCTATAATTGCCTTCTTCTTTCCTCTGCATCCCCCAGCCTCGATCACATGCACTTTGTGGTCATGGAAGGTGTGTAATAACAACAATAACATATTGCAATTGTTGTCATTAAGCTCAGGAGCTTGTACAAGATAAAAGAAATCAAGGAATGCATGTATAGCAATGACTATACCTCACAGGGCTGAACCAGCTATTACCACAATAAAGGATCTTTGAATGTCTCATTAGGTTCTCCCCGTGACCTTCTTGAAATATAAGATCTCTTCTCTGAAAAGATGATATTCAATGGATTGTTGAAGAATGAAAGTCTAACTCTTTAGCACCCACAATGTTTATTGCCCACTGAACAATGTGGTCATAGAATTTCTTATACCAGTCATGTAGTGGCTCTGGGGTCAAAAATCGAGTTAGTTCAGTCATGAGCCAGTCCTGAAAGCAGAGGAGTGTAATACCACTCAAATGAAACTTCTACATCACTGTCATATATTGTCAAAGAAGGTTAGGATTGACTTTGATCTGCCAAAGTTGTCTTAGTGTATAGGACTTTGTGCACAGAGGGTACTGAAACAAATCACTGAACTGCTTATATGTCACAGTTGTAATTGGTGATATCTTTCTGCCTACTCTAGAAAGCAGACAATACTCTGGTAAGTCAACAATGTATGAGGCAATTGGTGTAAAGCAGAATCATAGGTTTCCAACAGGATTATCCATCATAACTCCAAAATGAGCTGCATCTTTCAGTGGTTGTAAGACAGTGTCAAGGGATTTGTGAAACACTCAATTAGTGAGGAGGCTGTGAATGCACCTTGACTTATAGAAGAATTTTGGGATTGGGAGTAGTGCAGTAAGGAGAAAGGCCTCAGATGACAGCTTTAGGCAAGTAGACATGTGTATGTTTACAAGTCTGAGTAGAAGTGGGTGGGCACATCAATCATCAATGAGGACAGAAATATTTGTCTTGTCAGATGAGAGAATCACACCCAGAAGAGTAGCTCCAGGAGATAACTGACTCTGGTAAATACAGTCTAGTATCAACACCAAGAAAAAGTAAAATCATACCTGTATATCCTATGCAGCATTACTGGTCATCCATTCACTGTACATGAAAATGAGGCATTGGGCAGTTCAGTAGACACAGCAGGGAATAAGATTGAGTTTGTCATGGAATAACAGATGATTAAAGAGTGCCTCTAGGCACTTGACCAGATTGTGGTAAAATAACCTTACTGGTGATTTCTAGTCCCTTTGGTGAAAGAACTTGACATTGCCATTTGGGTCCACTTGAAAGCAGTGTTGGCATGAAAAAATCACAGCTACATCCAGAAACACCTCAATGGTCCCCTGGCATGAGTCATCTGGTTGATCCACATCCATGTTGTCCTCTAACTCAGTGATACCCTGAGTAGGTGATTTCCACCCCCCCAGATAGCTACAATACCAATTCAGGTGATGTAGCAATATTCCCCTGTGAGACATTTTCTTCCAGAAGTTCACCAATCTGAACTAAGTTGTCCACCCAAATATAGCAATAAGAAGAGGGCTGGTTCATGTGTTGTAGGATGGTATTATCTGAAGGGAGGTTTTTGGAACAACTGAGGCAATGACACATTGAATGCAGACTGAGTAGACAGTATGTGACATTGAGTGTTTTGAAAAATGTAAGCTAATAGCAGTTCTGTGTGCCTAAACATCAGAGTCAGACTCTTATCAATTATCACAGCTATCAACTTGTGTCTAAATTCATTCTTCTCATGGATTCATTGTCACCATCTCCTTCAAAGAGAAACTGGGCCATTCTCCAACTTCCTTATTTTCTCTGAACTGTTGGAAGGTCAATGTCTCCTCTCCCCCTTTTCTTCTTTCTTCCTTTGTCCATACCTCTATTGTCTCTGAGTTGAACTTCAAGAGACCTTGCCATTCACCACTTCTTTCATTTGCTAAAAAGTCTGGAGAGGTCCTCAGTCCCTGGCATCCCTAGTCATGAACTCAAAAGTCCAACCCCATTCAAACTCCTAGATGGCAAGATAGATTCACCTGATACAGGCAGACCCAAAGAAAAAAAATATACTCTCAAACCAGTGAGTGGAAGTTTATCACATTCCCTTCTTGCTAAATATACACAGTCTGAAGGGCATATGACCTAGCCCAGCATAGTTTACTTTCATCTGGAGGTCACTCATGTAAGACAATCTGTTCTGCAAGCCTGAATGCATTTGGCTTCATGCAAATTCTCAGAACACCTGTATTATATGTGTCTCAACCACCTGAAAGCCCAGTATTCAATAAGGTGCTCAGGACTGCAAATACAAACATTTGCATGTGGTCAGATGTTATTCTCCAGTCTGGACAGCCCCTTCATTCATGCAATGACAGCATATCATCTAGGCACCTGCCTCAGCATTGCCATCCTACCAGTAATTTTTTTAATTTGTCTCATATATATTTGCTGAATATGAACAAGATGAGGGTTGGCACTCTGATGTAAATGAACAGGAATACTTCATGGATCTTTAGTGAAAACTGTTGATTGCAAAAGTTATTAATTACTACATTCTTCATTGCATTTCTGATGTATATGTATATATACATATTTTGTGTCTACCCCTCTGGCATGTCTACCTCTTAGTTGTATGTGTGTATCAGCTGCCTCAGGTGGTGGCTCTGAGTTCCATCTTACCTACTTGCTGCTGTCATCTTTATAGCCCTAACACATGCAACACTCCCTATTTGGAGTCCCAGAGCTGATCCTAGCCAAAGTACCATGCCTGTTCATGCCACATTACAAACAAGTTTGTACTCACATATTACCTTTGTTACTGTTTTGACCTGGTTTTTCTTACCTCTTCAGAGGATAAAAGGTCCACTTCAAGTCTCAAAACCTGACCTCTGTACTATCATAATGATACTCATTTTTAAAAAATGCTTTGAAGCTGAATGTTCAATCCAAATCTTTAAATGAAGTCCAAGGAATCAAGAATAGAGATAGGAAAATTGTCCATGAGACATATGATGTGGAAGATGACCTCAATGACTGATTATCTAACAACCATGCTGTAGTTCAGACTCTTGAGCTAGTAGTAGACAGTCTGCTTGACATAGTTCACACCAGTTATCTTTTACTTTGCACATGGGTCATTAAATTGTGTGTACTAGACCATCAATAAATTCATGTGTGACAATTATACCAATCTTTTGAAAGTGCTTGTACATGAGTACCCCTGTTTATTGGTCAAGTACATGTCAATTTGGGCAGTAATGGCAAACAAGCTATTAATAGTGTTTTTCAACAGATTGATTTATATCTACAATCAAGAGACACTCATCATTATGAGTCCCTCCAGCTTTCATAAGAGCATCATCTCCAGATTGGGTCAGGTAGTCAATGACTTTATAAATGCCATCAGTCATAATCAGGTCATTTATGACAGCTCCATTTATCTGGACAAATGCTTCTACTACAATATACCACATCAGAACTCTAGTAGAGACAATCAGAGACACACTATTCCTAACTTTTAACTTTGTTTTGAAGTCAGCCACAAGGGCCTGAGGAAGTCTCTCATGACCAAGAAGTGGATCAGAGAGGTTATGTTCACCTCCTCTGCCTCTAAAACACATGACCATCTCAAGGACTTCATTGTCACAAATTCCACTGTTGACCTTGTCTTCTTGTTTTGCATCCATGAATCCCCAAAATGGAAGTCTCTGAGCTTTGATGACTCTAGCACACAGCAGCTTTGTACCAAACCTGTCATTGATTATGATACCTTCAATCCCACAGTTGACAGAGAGGGCATGGCTGTCACTTGAAAGGGATTCAACTAAGTGTCCATTGAACAAGTGCTACTGAAAGTTTATATATGTTCCTAGAAGACAGGACACTTGTCATCAACACTGACCAACAAAGCACATGTTCAGTCTGCAGGGTGAGTCCACATTTTTTTTGTGTTTATTTTCTAATCTATGAGTTCTAGCAACTTCACCCTTCCCTTTCCATGGACAATGTTGACCAGTTGCTGACCATTGTATCTGAAGCTCTCAAAAAATTGCTTCAAACACTAATAGAGTCAAACAGTGGAGAGATGGAGCACATTGATATAGTCTACCAATCAATGGCAACCTTGACAGTACTCTGGGGTAGCTTTCTTCACACCATTGTCACTGCTGTCACACAGACTACACACAAGCATTACATTCCATGGCAAAATATGCCAGAAAAGTGTAAGACTGCTTCCAAACCCCACAATGTTGTTTCCAGCAAGCAGATGAAGAAAGGAAAGTGAAGGTGATTTGTAATATCTTTCTAAGCAGACTTTCTGAGTTTGATGTTGTCTGTGCACTAACGTTTTTGTACTTTGATGTATATGTTGTGTGGTATTACTTTTATCTCATGTTCATTAGAGTTTTATGTTTCCCTCTATTATTTTAATAATACCTACACTTCTGGATCATAGTGATGAGTCCTACATTCTGAAATACTAGTGTGAATTGCTCTTAGAGCATGGAAGTGATATGGTTGGATTAGAATAGCCAAATTTGTCATTGGTAATCAGCAGACAACTCAACATCACAATAGAATACCTGACACCAAGGACATGCATAGGTGCTGACTCCTCATGTACAACTGCACCCACCTGAGACAATAGGGATGATGATGCACCAGTATTACTGTGTGGCAACAACAAGAACAAGGGTGAGATTCCTACCTACCCATTTGTCCCCTCCAGACATTGACCAGCCTAATGGCTCTTTTGATAATGCTCCCCACCTGGGAGATGAACATTGAAGGGGATGCATTGGGAGCATTAAAACATGATGAGGGTACTATGGATGCCTCAAAGAATCTGCTAGAAGTGGCAAGTCATATTAGTAAACAACTGCAATGAGAAGAAAGAGAATACTCACTAGATAGGATCCAACTTGGGCAGATCACTATAGATTGCAAAGTGGATGCATCAGGGGCTACACATAGTGTCTATGACCACTGTACACACCTAGATGACCTACTGAAAGCATCAGAAGCAGTCAGCAAACAGCCAAAACAGCAAGTCAAGTTGTATGTGTCAGATACTGCTCAAGTCAAATGGACCATGTTGAACAGTGAAGCAGACCTGTCACTGGCATCATGGAGTACTGAGGGTCTCAGGAACAGGCCAAAGAGGCTGCACAGAATGCCAGCATAAACCAGGAACACATTAGAGCTAGCAGAGAAGAAGGACATATCTCTGAGCACTTTAGATGAATTTAAGTGATCTAAGTAAGAAACTGCCACCACAAACATTGTCCATAGTGCTCAGGGATGCACCTACACCATCAGAAATGACTGTAGTGTCAAAACAATTGTGCAAAGTCAAAATCTGGGTGTAGGATGACACATGGACAAGCAAGTCATGTTAGTGGTCGAAATGGGCCATTAGGACCACAAAATTGATACAGATGGGCTTGTATATGATGGTATTGAGTTCTGGATGGATGGCACAACAGGTGGCACATACTATGGGTCAAAATAACTCAAAACATGATCACTAGTGAATACCAGATGAATTAGCATGAACAGTTTTCTATACATTTATCTTTGTTGTAGGTAGAACTCATGTTGCCACTTGGTGGCCCACTCCTGCTGGTCTGAACTGTCAACTCTACTGCAAGTTGATAGCCCCTGATCAGTGGGGTGAGGTGTAGATGAGATCAAGGACTACTACTAGCCTCCCAGTTGAGCAGATGTTTCCATACTGTAGTCTGTGGATTCTATAAGTGCTATGGATGTATCTATGAACACTATAGATATTATGACACCTATGATATCTATGAATTCTCTATGGAAATGCTATGCAGACTATGAACTCTAGGACATTATGAGAACTATGGCAAAATCCAGGGTTTGTTGATTCACACTTGATGGTTAGAGTTCCTCCCCAATTCAATATGATTGTCCATTTTCACCCTGGATTCCTTGTAACTAAGCCCAATGCTCTCACTTACCATTGAGATGTCTGTCCCAAGGAGGGGAATAAGGACTACACTCATGTCAGACCTCACAATTTCCACCCTGTTTTTACCCAGGAGCAGCTTGCATCATCCCTCCAAGCCACATCCTTAGTAGCTCCTGTACTCTATCCCAATTCTTTATTCAATGAGGAACTATCAAATGAGATAGTACATCATAGTTCATACTCCTAATTAGATAGATTAAGTAATCATACCAGTAGTATAGATATTTTGAACCCCACAGCTGAGTTCTAATTAACTCTTGTTCTTAGACCATTGCAAGCATCAATGACATTCAACAACTTCAACACAATGATATGTAGTAGCATTCTATCTTGCTGAACCTTTGTATACTTGATAGGTTATGAGCCCTGATGTGCAACTAAGGAGTGCAGTAATATGTTGCATCAACATCTGCTACATCAGACACTCTTTGTGTCCATCTCATCTGCTATTTTACATGTGACCTGGTTAGTTATTCCTAACAACTGTATAATGGCTCAGATTGCTGCTCTCCTAGCACATTCTTGCCTACTTGCTTAAATGGACACTATAGGGAACCTATGTCAGTATAACCTATTGACACATTTGTATTATAGAAACTATGTCTTCTACCAACACCTCCACCTCCACTACTTGTCTCCCTGTCTTTAACAGGATTGAATACCCTACATGACACTGTCATCATCAACCATTTGAAGGCCATAGGTTTAACATAGGTTCTCAAAGTCTTTGCCCCCACCACTTTCACTAGTGCCTCTACTACAGAAGAATGTTATCAGTTCATTGACTGGCATTCTAACAACAACAAGATTGTCAGCATTATCCTTACTGCCCTTTCTTCTGTTCTCAAGCAGGAGTAAAAGTCCAAAATGACTGCTAAGGACCTCATCACTGCTATCAATGATGACTTTGATAAGCAAGAGATCCCTCAGATCTACTCTGACTTCAAGGCAATGATATAACTCACTATCCCTGCAGCTCTAATCTCACTTCTACATTTTTTTGCCTCAAGCATCTCTTCTCCAAGCTCAGGAGGCTGTAGTAGCATTCAGAGCATTGTTGTAGGCAAACTCCACAAGGGGCAGGAGTTTGGACCAGTTGTCTTGCTAGTAATTGCAGTAGATGCACAGGTACTATTCTAATGTTTGGTTCATTTGTTCTGTTTGTCCATCCCCCTCCAGGTGATAACTGGAGGTGAAGTAGAGTCAAATGTCAAGGGCTTTACCAAGGGACCTAAAAAAGTACAAGATGAACTTGGAGCCTTGGTCAGAGGTAATGTGGGAAGGAACTCTATGCTTAGAGAAGACATGGAGTAGGAAGAGTTTTGCTAACTTCAGGGAGGTGATGGTGTTGTGTGTTAGGATAAACACACATTGCTTAGAGAGTTGATCTACTACAACTAGGATTGAGGTAAATTCAGAGGACAAAGGGAGTTGTTTAATAAAGTCCATGGAGATGGAGTTCTATGGCTTCTTGGGGATAGGAAGTTACTTAAGGAGTTCATAGGGCTTATATCTTGGGACCTTTGCTCTAGCACAAGAGGTGCAGGAGGAGACATAATCCTTAAAAAAGGTCCAGACTCCTGGCCAAGTGTATTCTTGTCAAACAAGCTCTAATGTCCAGTTTTGTCCAAAATGTCCTGAGAGTAGGTGGTTGTGTTTGTATTGAAGGACTCAAAGACAAAGGCCATCTGTATCAGGGATGTAGATGTGGTTGTCAAGTCAGAGGAAGCTTTCAGAGTCAACTGACCAACAGGAGCCAGAGGATTCAGGAGTGGACATGTGGATACTAGTCAGGGGATCACTAGCTAGCACAGTGAGGATGTTAGAGTAGAGTTGTTCCTTATTGAACAAGGAGCTGGAGTAGAGTACAGGAGCTACTAAGAATGTGGCTTGAAGGGATGATGCAAGCTGCTCCTAGGTAAACACAGGTTGGAAATTGTGAGGGTTAACATGAGCATAGTTCTTATCCCTCTCTTTGCAATAGGTGTTCCAATGGTAAGTGAGGGTATTGAGCTTAGCTCCAAAGCATCCAGGGTGAAAACAGACAATCATATTAAACTGAGAGAGGAACTCTGACCACTAAGCCTGTTGGCAAGTCAGGAGTTTAGTCATCACGAAGTACTCAAGGTTCTTGTGATCAGTGACAACATTAATCAGAGTACTAGCCCTCTTAAGGAAATGATGCCAAGTCTGGAAGGACTTGTGGATAGTGAGAAGCTCCTTGTTATGAGTGTCATAGTTGAGTTCTGGGGCAGACAAAGTCTGAGAATAGAAGGCTACAGGGCAGACTTCATCATCTGTGCAATAGATGGAGAGGATGCCAGTAATGGCATAGTTGAAGGCATCTGTCTCTATGATCAGCAGAGTGTCAGGCATCCAGTGTATCAGGACGAGAGCAGAGGTGAAAGCATCCTTAAGAGCCTAAAAGGCTGAGTGCCACAGCCACAGCCACCTCTATGTGGTCTACTGCTCTATCCCTGGCTAGTAACCAGCAGCTATAGATCCAGCAGAAAACCAGGACCAGATTAAGAGAAATGCATATGAATGTAACTACCAAGACTGTAGTATGTTGAGTAGTGTTAAGGGTAGAGTCCATAACACTTCTTTTGCTAGTGGTATGGTGGAGGCAATTGTTGTGGGAGAGAGACAAGAGCTAAACGTTTAAACAGTGGTTTTTATCTAGTAAAGCAGTATGTAAGTAGGGCTCTGTTCATAGGGTATAAACATGTAATGAGAATCAGGGTTATTGTCATATCCCAAGTTTTCGCTAAGTACAACTCCTAACTCCATTCCACTTTCTTACGATCTCCGATGCGTTCTCCTAGAGAACGTGATCTGGAGCTATCAGACTTTCCTATTATGGTATAGATTCCTTTCCTGTCATCCTTGTTTACTCATTTGTAGCACCCTGACTCAGCAAGGGTGCGCAGTATCCGGTTTTCTCTATGACCGGGGCATAGCCTCGGAGTTCAACTCCTCCGATCTCCTTACTCATCTTCTTACCAATACCTAGGAAATCATAATGTTCTCCTTAGTAATCTCCGTATAGGACTTAGTATATAAACTGTAACTCCGAGCTCTGTACACTTCAGTTCGAATATTAACTTAGTCTCTACTCCTTCCTCTCACTTGAGTACTTAGTACTCTCCTCTGATTACCTCCGACCTCCAACCCAAATACGGGACAGGACTTTGACAAGGGCGCACCACATAAGATGAAGCCAACATCCCATCCATCCAGAACTCCAAAGTTTCAGAGTTCCCCTCAGGAGTCGACCCGGACTTAACAGTATATTCGAACTGCCACTTGTCATAAGTTCTCATGGATACTCGCTCAAAAACAAAGCTAGCCGCACAAAAGCTTCCCCGTGCTGGCTCAATCCCAACTCCGAAAAGAGGCAGTATATCCGTCCTTGATATCCCTCTCAGAGATACCAGCACCACGCACTTCAGTTTCACAGCTCGCCCGCAACCACATGATTCCATCTCCACTGTAGGACTCCACAACAGACCCTCATCTCCACCCCCATCAATCCCCTCTAGGGCCCCTGCTAATATAGCAACTCCGCCCAGTCGTCGCTCAGACGACATATATGGAACTCTGACAGCAGGAGAACCCCCCAAAGGCCAAGCAGACCTGGGGGAAAACCCAGGAGATGACCCTGGAGACCCCGACGAAGATGACATCGATGAGCTAGTCCATAGCTACTTGACAAGCCCTGAAGCCCATGTACCCAAAGACGCCCTCACCCACTTGGCCAACGCCATAGAAAGTCTGGCCAAGTCCTCCCAGCGTCCCCCCACCTCCGAGTCTAGCCAACGAATGAAAGTCCGAGAACTGGACCAGTTCGATGGCACAGATCCTCGCAAACTCCGAGTCTTTCTCGTACAATGCGAGCTGAATTTTCAAGACCGACCCAGAGCCTTTGCATCGGACCAAGCAAAGGTTACCTTTGCCCAGTCATACCTCAAAGGGATCGCCCTCGAATGGTTCGAGCCCGATCTCCTAGAAATGGTAGATCCGGACCTCCGTCCAATCTGGATGGACAGCTATAAGGAGTTCGTCAAAGAACTCCAGACGAACTTTGGTCCACACAATCCAGTCAGAGATGCCGAGCACCAATTAGACCATCTATCGATGAAGGACGGACAGCGCATCAATAAGTACGTTGTGGAGTTCAATCGCCTCGCCTCCCAAGTCTGAGGTTATGGAGGAGGCGCCCTCCAGCACCACTTTTACAACAGTCTCCCCGACCGTATCAAGGATGAGATCTCCTGAGTTGGTAAACCTCTGATGATCGAGGGACTGCGCACTCTCGCCCATGCCATAGATGCCTGGTATTGGGAGTGCAAGTCTGAAGTAAATCGCCAGGCCAAGCCCACAACCTCCTCCTTGAAGAACTCCGACAAGCCCTCCACCTTGTCCTCCTTCACACCTAGCTCCAGTGGCTTGAAAGACTCCAAGGACTCCAAGGAGTTCAAGAGAAAAGCCACCTCCACAACTCCAAAGCCCGACCTCTCCTCCAAATTAGGAAGCAACGGCAAGCTCACTGCCACAGAACGCAAAAGGCGCTTCGACAATAAACTTTGCATGTTCTATGGAAGCAGCGGACACATGGCCAAGGAATGCCCTAAGTCCACCTCCAGAGCATCCAAAGCTTGTGCTGCCTCTACCAAGGCTCCAGAAACCCAACCGGAGGTCTCCTTGGAGACAAAAAAATAATCAGCGACCTCCATGACTCCGCATGGGTAGGAGGTCGCGTTGAACCTGACCGTGCACCCAAGGAGATTAGACTCAACGCGTCCGCTCTCTCCGATCCCAAATCTCTTACGCCCTCCGTTTCTTTAGCATCTTACCCTATTGCCCCGTTTTCTGCTCTCATAGACTCTGGCTCCTCCAATTGTTTTATAGATACAGCATTTATTAATGAACATAATCTTTCAACTTACCCTGTGCCTCCGCTACAACTCCGCCTCTTCAATGGAACCTCAAACTCCACCATTACTCGAGCAATCAATTTCCATGTCTGTTTCAAAACCGGTGATATCACTCCAACAACATTTTATGTCACTCCGTTGGATGGCTCCTGCTCCCTTGTACTCAGACACAACTGGCTCACCCGCTACAATCCGTTGATTGATTGGGTTTCGAGCAGTATCTCTTTCTGTTCACCTGAGCAGCCCATGCCAACAAAGCCGAGCTCTCCTCCGCAGCCTCCGACCCCTCCGGTCAGAGCTGAAACTCCATCTCCTGATCCACCGAGTTTCTCTGACCGCAAGGCTCCCCATATTGTACTAGTAAGCGCACCTGCGTTTGCTCTAGCCTGTCGCCTAGAAGGTTCTGTGCAGTATAGCCTGCAACTCCGTCCTCAAGATACCCACCTATGCTCCACCTCTTCTGAGCCCAAAGAGATCGATCTCTCCAGAGTTCCTCCGGAGTATCATGACTTCGCCGATGTTTTCAGTAAGCAAAGGGCTGACACCCTGGTGCCCCATCGCGAGCATGACCTCAAAATCGAACTCGAAGAAGGAGCTAGTCCTCTGCTGGGTACCACCTACTCCCTTTCTCCCTCCGAACTTGAGTCCCTCCGAGTGTTCCTTGATGAGCATCTCTCCATCGGATTTATCCAACCCTCCTCTTCCTCCCACGCCACTCTGGTCCTCTTCGTCCACAAAAAGGATGGTTCCCTCCGCCTCTGCATTGACTTCAGAGGACTAAACAAGATCACAAAGAAGGACCGCTACCCACTGCCCCACATCTCCGATCTCCTCGATGCCCCGAGCCATGCTAAAATCTACACCAAGATTGATCTCTGGCATGCTTATCATCTGGTCCGCATTGCCGAAGGAGACGAATGGAAGACATCCTTTCGTACTCGCTATGGCTCCTATGAATGGTTGGTGATGCCGTTCGGACTTACGAACGCCCCAGCAGCATTTCAGCGGTTTGTCAACACGATCTTCGCCGATCTCCTGGATGTTTGCGTTATAGTCTACTTGGACAACATCCTTATCTACTCCGCCAATATGGCCTCCCACAAGGAGCATGTCCGTGAGGTCCTCCATAGGCTCCGCATGCATGGACTTTATGCAAAGCCCGAGAAGTGTGAGTTCCACACCGACTCCACTGAGTACTTGGGTTACCAGCTCTCACCCTCCGGCCTTACTATGTCTCCGGAGAAAGTCAAATCCATCCAGGAGTGGCCCGAACCTCATAAGGTTAAGGACATCCAGTCCTTCCTAGGATTCGCCAACTTCTACCGACGTTTCATCCACAACTACTCCGACATTGTCGTTCCTTTAACTCGCCTTACTCACAAAGGAACTCCGTGGTCCTTTGACGACTCCTGTCACTCGGCCTTTCAGGCCCTCAAGGACGCTTTTACCTCTGCCCCCATTCTGACGCACTGGATGCCCGATGCTCCACTGATCATTGAGACCGATGCCTCCGACTATGCCATCACTGGCATCCTCTCCATCCGTTGCCTGGACGACAAAGTCCGCCCTGTGGCTTTCTACTCTTGGACTTTGTCCGCCCCAGAGCTAAACTACGACACTCATGACAAGGAGCTCCTCGCTATCCACGAGTCCTTTCGGACTTGGTGTCACTACCTAGAAGGGGCTGACACTCCAATCAATGTCGTCACTGACCACAAGAACCTTGAGTACTTTGCGACGACTAAACTCCTGACTCGCCGACAGGCTCAGTGGTCGGAGTTCCTCTCCCAGTTCAATATGATTGTCTGTTTTTGCCCTGGACGCCTCGGAGCTAAGCCCGATGCCCTCACTCGCTGATGGGACGTCTATCCCAAAGAGGGGGATAAGGACTATGCTCGCATCAACCCTCACAATTTCCGCCCTGTCTTTATCCAGGAGCAGCTCGCATTGTCCCTCCGAGCTACATCCTTAGCAGCTCCTGTACTCCGCTCTAGTTCCTTGTTCGACGAGGAACAACTCCACTCCGATATACTCACTGCACTACCTAGCGATCCACTGGCTAGTATCCACATGTCCGCTCCTGAAGCCCCTGACTCCCATTGGTCAGTTGACTCCGAAGGCTTCCTCTGACTAGACAACTGCATCTATGTCCCCAATGCAAATGATCTTCGTCTTCGAGTCCTCCGATACAAACATGACCACCCACTCTCAGGACATTTCAGACAAAACTGGACATTAGAGCTTGTTCGACAGGAATATACCTGGCCAGGGGTCTGAACTTTTGTAAAGGACTATGTCTCCTCCTGCATATCCTGTGCTAGAGCAAAAGTCCCTAGACATAAGCCCTATGGACTCCTCAAGCAACTCCCCATCCCCAAGAAGCCATGGAACTCCATTTCCATGGACTTTATCGAACAACTCCCCCCGTCCTCCAGTTTTACCTCTATCCTAGTCGTAGTCGATCAACTCCCAAAGCAATGTGTATTTATCCCAACACACGACACCATCACCTCCCCGGAGTTAGCCAAACTCTTCCTACTTCACGTCTTCTCCAAGCATGGAGTTCCTTCCCACATTACCTCCGACCAAGGCTCTGAGTTCGTCTCGCACTTCTTTAGGTCCCTTGGTAAAGCCCTCGACATCCGACTCCACTTCACCTCCGGTTACCACCTGGAGGGGGATGGTCAAACCAAGCGAATGAACCAAACATTGGAACAATACTTGCGCATCTACTGTAGCTACCAGCAAGACAACTGGTCCAAACTCCTGCCCCTTGCGGAGTTCGCCTACAATAATGCTCTGAACACTACTACAGGAGTATCCCCGTTCTTTGCCAACAAGGGCTATCACCCCAACATCTCTGTCCACCCCAAAAGGGACCTCACCTCTGAACGAGCCCGAGAGTACTCTGTTGACCTAGATTCTCTCCATGAGTTCCTCCATGAAGAAATGGCTGCTACCCAGAAACGTTACCAAGGTCCTGCTGATGCCAAACGAAGTCCAGCACCGGACATCCAAATAGGAGACCAAGTCTATGTAAAGGCAAAGTACTTCCGCTCCACTCGCCCATCCAAGAAGCTCTCTGAAAAGAATCTTGGTCTGTATATGGTCATTGCAAAGCCAGGAACCCACTCCTATACACTCCAACTACCTGACACCATGAAGTCCGTACATCCAGTCTTCCATGTATCCCAATTAGAACCAGCAGTGCCAAATGTTATCCCTAACCACATGCAAACTCCACCCCCTCCAATCAAAGTCAACAGCGAACCAGAGTACGAAATCTCCGAGATCCTTGACTCCAAGATAGATCGCCGCCGATGCAACTGTAAACTCCTCTACCTAGTCCGATGGTCCAGATATGAAGGGACCGACAAAGAAACATCCTGGCTACTAGCTACGGAGTTAGGACACGCCTCTGAGTTAGTCCAGGACTTCCATCTCCAATATCCGGAGAAACCAGGGCCTGTCCCTGTTCAGGAACAACCCTGATTCTCATTACATGTTTATGCCCTATGAACAGAGCCCCACTTACATACCGCTTTACTAGATAAAAACCACTGTTTAAACATTTAGCTCTTGCTTCTCTCCCACAACAATTGCCTCCACCATACCACTAGCAAAGGAAGCGTTATGGACTCTACGCTTACCACTACTCAACATACTATAGTCTTGGTAATTACATTTGTATGTGTTTCTCTCAGTCTGGTCATGGCCTTCTGCTGGATCTATAGCCGCTGGTTACTGGCCAGGGATAGGGCAGTAGACCACATAGAGGTGGCTGTGGCTGTGGCAGTGCTCAACCCTACCACAACTGAGGGAGCCAATTCTGTTTAAGCCTCTATCAAATCTCCACTTACTCCGGTCACTACTCCACACCAACTCCGGACAAATAAATTGATCACATTCGAAACTGTCTACCGGAGGCGATGGACTACTTACGACCCCATCTCCACGTCACCTCCATCTGCATCCTCTTCGCCCCCTAACTCTTCGCTCCTCTTCTTCTCCCCCTCCTCATTGTCGACCCCTTCCTCCTTCTCCGAGACCCCCTCCTGCTCCTTCTCCTTCTCCGGCGTTTTCTCCACTCCCTCTTCCGCTGCAGGCTCACCCCCAACTCCCGCATCCACTCGCTTCTTCATCTTCCTGTGCTTCGACTCTACTCTCCACTGGAGCAGCTTGAGCTCCTTCCGCTTGAGGGAGAGCTCCTCTTGTTGGAGCTCCATCTCCTCATTCCGCATCCTCACTCCGTCCTGCCGTACCGCCATCTCATCATTCTTCAGCGACAACAACTCCCAGAGGAGATTGTTCTGGACCCGGAGTTGGCGGTCCAGTCGGTTGAAGCCATTCCCGATGGCTGCGGCAGAGGCGTTGGCCTCCTTGGGGCCCGCCGCCTCGCTGTCATCATCGCTCTCCACCTCCTGCGCCCTTCTCCGGGACTTGCTTGGACCCGCGACCTCTGACGGGCTCTCCTCCATTCGCGCCTTCTTCCTCTTGTGCTCAGGCTTCTCCTCACCAGGCCGCTTGCACTTCTGCTTGCCCTGCTGGCAGGCGATGCAGGACTTGGACTTCCCAGTCCCGAGCTCACACTTGAGACCGAGGTTGGTGCATTGCTTGCACTCCGGACGCTCTAGGGCCCTCTTCTTGCCCTGGGCCACTGACTGCTGACAGCGGACTTCCTCCGCCTAACTCCGGTCAGCCCAAGCCCGCAGCGTAGAACGTAGCCACGCACCTTTTGCCTCGCAAGCTCCTCCACCACCCTCCGCTCCTCGGCCTCACGTGCCTTCCTCTCCTCCTCCTCACAAGCCATCTGTTCGGCCTCCTTCTTCTCTTTGACACGGCAGCGGCATTCGTCGTACTTGGTTTTGGCGAGTTGCTCACTGTTGTCCTCATCCTCGGCGAGCTGCTCCTCAGACCAGGTAGTAGGGTCGGCGATGTCGTAGTTGGGAGTAGACATGATAGGAAATCAGGATAGAGGAGCAAGCCAGCGCCTGAATGGTTTTTATACCCAGGGAGTGTGGACCAGCGGAATTCGAACTCCAATCTTTTGTTCTTGCTTGGTCCTCTGCTTAGGCCTTCAGGGGTTCAGGCCTAAAAGGGGGATACTGTCATATCCCAAGTTTTTGCTAAGTACAACTCCTAACTCCATTCCACTTTCTTACAATCTCCGATGCATTCTCCTAGAGAACGTGATCTGGAGCTATCGGACTTTCCTATTATGGTATAGATTCCTTTCCTGTTATCCTTGTTTACTCGTTTGTAGCACCCTGACTCAGCAAGGGTGTGCAGTATCCAGTTTTCTCTATGACCGGGGCATAGCCTCGGAGTTCAACTCCTCCGATCTCCTTACTCATCTTCTTACCAATACCTAGGAAATCATAACGTTCTCCTTAGTAATCTCCGCATAGGACTTAGTATATAAACTGTAACTCCGAGCTCTGTACACTTCAGTTCGAATATTAACTTAGTCTCTACTCCTTCCTCTCACTTGAGTACTTAGTACTCTCCTCTGATTACCTCCGACCTCCGACCCAAATACGGGACAGGACTTTGACAAGGGCGCACCACATAAGGTGAAGCCAACGTCCCATCTGTCCAGAACTCCAAAGTTTCAGAGTTCCCCTCAGGAGTCGACCCGGACTTAACAGTTATTCCTAAACAGAGACAGGCCCTGGTTTCTCTGGATATCAGAGATGGAAGTTCTGGACTAGCTTGGAGGCATGTCCTAACTCAGTAGCTAGTAGCCAGAATGTTTCTTTGTCAGTCCCTTCATATCCAGACCATTGGACTAGGTAGAGGAGTTTTTAGTTGTGCCGATGGTGGTCTATTTTGGAGTCAAGGATCTCGGAGATCTCATACTCTGGTTTGCTGTCAACTTCAATTGGAGGGGGTGGGGCTTGCATGCGGTTAGGGATGACATTGGGGATTGCTGGTTCTAATTGTGATACATGGAACACCAGATGTATAGACTTCATGGTGTCAGGTAGTCAGAGTGTATAGGAGTGGGTTCCTGGCTTTGCAATGACCATGTATGGACCAAGGTTCTTTTCAAAGAGCTTCTTGGATGGGCAAGTGGAGCAAAAGTACTTTGCCTTTACAAAGACTTGGTCTCCTATTTGAATGTCCAGTGCCGGACTTCGTTTGATGTCAGCAGGGCCCTGGTAACGTTTCTGGGCAGCTGCCATTTCTTCACAAAGGAACTCATGGAGGGAATCTAGGTCAATGGAGTACTCATGAGCTCATTCGGAGGTGAGGTCCCTTTTGGGATGGATAGAGATGTTGGGATGATAGCTCTTGTTGGCAAAGAACAGGGATACTCCTGTAGTAGTGTTTGGAGCATTATTGTAGGCAAACTCTGCAAGGGGCAGGAGTTTGGACCAGTTGTCTTGCTGGTAATTACAGTAGATGTGCAAGTACTATTCCAATGTTTGGTTCATTCCCTCAGTTTGACTATCCCCCTCCAGGTGATAACTGGAGGTGAAGTGGAGTCAGATGTCAAGGGCTTTGTCAAGAGACCTAAAGAAGTGTGAGACGAACTCAGAGCCTTAGTTGGAGGTGATGTGGGAGGGAACTCCATGCTTGGAGAAGATATGAAGTAGAAAGAGTTTGGCTAACTCTGGGGAGGTGATGGTATCATGTGTTGGGATAAATACACATTGCTTTGAGAGTTGATCTACTACAACTAGGATAGAGATAAAACTGGAGGACAGAGGGAGTTGTTCAATGAAGTCCATGGAGATGGAGTTCTATGGCTTCTTGGGATGGGGAGTTGCTTGAGGAGTCCATAGGGCTTATGTCTAGAGACTTTTGCTCTAGCACAGGATGTGCAGAAGGAGACATAGTCCTTTACAAAGGTTTAGACCCCTAGCCAGGTATATTCTCGTTGAACAAGCTCTAATGTCTGGTTTTATCTGAAATGTCCTGAGAGTAGGTGGTTGTGTTTGTATCAGAGGACTCAAAGATGAAGATCATTTGCATTGGGGACATAGATGCAGTTGTCTAGTTGGAGGAAACTTTCGGAGTCAACTGACCAACAGGAGTCAGGGGCTTCAGGAGCAGACATGTGGATGCTAGCCAGTGGATTGCTAGGTAGTGCAGTGAGTATACATTAGCAAACCAGCCTTTGGCTGTCCAGAATGGACCAGACTGTAGCATACCTGGACAGTTGAACAGCTCTCCCAGCTCCCCTAGCAAGATACCTAACTGGCTAGAGCTGGACAGTAGCCTTTTGGCTGGGGACAGATTGTGACAGTCTGTGGCAGTATTTCTCCAGTATGTGATTGTGTTGGATAGTATACTGTTCTAGTATTTTTCCAGGGTGTGACAGATCTAGACAGAAATCTCCAGACTATTCTAGTTTGTTCTAGTACTGATAGATTTGAAATTGATCTCACTCTGAGAAAGGAATAACAAAACATAACTATATTAAAGAATATAAGTACAAAGACAAGACTACTACTACTACATAAAATCAACATGAAAGAAAGACACTAGATAACAACAGTCAATAACAATGTCAAACAAAGGACAATAAAGACTTACTCACCAATGTCAACATAAAAGATAACTAGTGCAAAGGTTAGAAAGAATATAAGGATAGTGTAATCATAACTTACCATTAATGTAGTGAAGATGTGTAGAAGTGATGAGTAGATATGATAAGTAGAAGTGATGAGTGAAAGAGATGATAGTGGTTGAAGGAAGAGATGGTGTGGGCAAAGTTTCAGAGGAGTCAGGTTTATATATGTTTGGAGATACAAACAAGTATAAATATGAACCTTAGGGAAATTTATACAAAGTCTTTTTCACTACACTTCTGCAACTACACTTTTACTACACTTTTTTGTCAACAAAAAAGTAGAAGAGGGGGTAGAAGTGATGAGTGAAAGAGATGATAGTGGTTGAAGGAAGAGATGGTGTGGGCAAAGTTTCAGAGGAGTCAGGTTTATATATGTTTGGAGA
>JBBPMY010000292.1:0-20689 GCA_038090615.1 Phylloporus gajari | reverse complement strand
GTCTATACATCATGTTCTGTCATTAAATATATTAATTTGCAATGATAACACATAGAAATCACTTAAAAACCCTCTAAAAACACTCAAAAAATGGTAAAAGTAGTCAAAAAATCACAGAAAATTAGGGGAACATTGCCCGATTAGGTAGTGTGGCTGTACACCGGTTGCAACCGGTTGCAACTGGTTGGCAACTGCAGTCTTTTGTCTAAGAAATCAGGCAACTTGCAACTGCAGTCCAGTTGCCGACCAGTCCAGTCCAGTCCAGTTGCTGGTCTTTTGATCGGTCTGCAACTGGACTTTTAAACACTAATTACCAACCTTCCCCTTTCTTCTGGTTTTGATTCTCTTTTGGTCATGGTCGACCATGGACTTACGAAGGGGGTAATTCTCTGCCCTACTACAAAAACAGTTACCACCGAAAGCATTGCTATTCTCTTTTTCTCAAAAGTATTCAAATGATTTGGACTTTACAATAAAATCATCTCTGACAGAGGACCCCAATTCGCTTCTTCATTTGCTAAAGAACTTGGACGATTATTACATTATGATCTTTCTCTTTCCACCACCTACCACCCACAGACCAATGGAGAAACCAAACAAGTTAACCAGGAGATAGAGACTTATCTGCAGATCTGCTGTGGAAACTGACCTGAAACATGGACTGAATTCATCTCCCTAGCCGAGTTCACCCACAATCACCAACCCCACTCTGTCACCAACCAGTCCCCCTTTTTCCTCATGATGGGTTATGAACCCAGAGCACTCCACAACATCATCGCTACATCAAACCTTCCTGCTGTGGAAGATTGGATCAAAACCCTGACTGCAGCCAGGAATGAGGCACTTGCAGCACATGACCTTGTGCAACAAGTGATGAAAAATTGGCAGAACGTCTCTTTCACCCCTTTTGGAAAAGGAGATAAAGTATGGTTAGAAGGGAAGAACCTTAATTGAGCAGCACCAGATCCAAAGTTCTTGCCAAAAAGAGAAGGACCATTTACCATTACCGAGATGCTTTCATCCATCACTTACAAACTACGACTCCCCAAGACATGGCACATTCATAATGTCTTCCACACCTCTCTTTTCTCCCCTTACGTCGAAAACGAAACACACGGCAAGAACTTCCGAACGCCACCACCCAATCTGATTGGAGGGGAAGAGCAATATGAAGTCGAAGCAGTGTTATGCCACCGAGGACCACCATCATGAAGGCAGTTCCTGATCAAATGGAAGGGCTATCCAACTAGTGACAACTCATGGGAATCTGAATGAAACCTGTCCAATGCCAAGGACATCCTCAGGGATTATAAACAATGATATCCCACAGTCTGGCCCACAGTTGCCCAACTTTCCACCCACTTCCTCCTTGCTGCCAAACGAATTTGCAATGGCCATTGAACTTTCCCAGATTGAAACCTCCTCTACTGCTCGTCACCTTGCTATGCTCCCCTCCCATGTCTTCCACTGTTGGGAATCCTCCAAACTCGATTACATCCACATTGACCACTTCCTCCATGATAGATCCTATGCAGAACCCCTTTCTCGTCTCCTCAACGAACAGTCTCTATTCCATCTCCTAGTTCACTCTTTCCAGATGAACATAGCATTGTCTACCCTACTCCCTACTCAGGCCACAGGATGATTCGACCTAACACTTGCTGGACACACTCTCCAGACACAGAAAATGGATCTCCTTAATGCCCTTTATGACCTGAACTTTCAGTTGGTCATCAACTTTGTCCAAGAACATCACCAGGAGTATCATTCATCTCCCCCTCCTATTCCTGTACCACCTCCCCAAGCTCACATCGTTGATCGATCCACCTCTCCTGCTCCTAGCAACTATCTCTCCACTCCCACCATCAGACCTACACCTTGTATTGTACATATTATCCTGGACTCTCCCCACCATACCCAGACCGACAACGAAGGTATCTACTTTTATGACTTGGAGCAGCAAGTGGAGGACTTGGCTCTGCACGATTCTAGCAATGGAGAGATTGTGGATGATACTAGCTGAGCAAACAAAACGGGATCTCCTACCCATGACTGACTAGACCGCCTCAATGACCAAGTCAATGGTTGAAGACCTGGTAGTCTTTGGGTTAGATGGGAGGTAATGTTACAACTCGCCTTGATCTGTAAATGGGCTACCTTTTGTTTTCTCCCAATGGTACTCATCACTCTATTCTTTTTCCTCTGTTGGATGTATATTCTCACCTAACAGACAGCATTTCCTTTCTCAATGACTTAAATACTATGACTCATTCCTCATCATCACATCTATCCACCATAGTCTTCACGTTTCACCTTCATCATTTGATACTGCGGAATCCCCTTGCTGTGGATTCCTGTTCTTACTGTGGACTATGCCTTACTGTACTGATGGATGCCCAAGGAGTTCTCTTTCCGCTCTTCTCATCCTACCTCAAGGGTATATAAAGCCATCAGTAGTATACTTGTATTCTTTAAGCTAGATCTCCTCAATCCTATCAGATTTGTGGACCTCGTCATCTCAGTTTGTCTGATTTGATTCCTTGCTTCACTTGAACCATCGAACTTGCTGTTCTTGAGGCTACGACTTGGACCTACCCAGTACAAGCGTAACAGTGACTAGGACTATCAATGACCAGGCAACAGCTGTTGACTGGACCAAAGGGACCGGGAGATGGATGGTCTGCTGGGACTAAGATGTCTGAAAGGCTTAATGGCCGATCAGACCAAGGTACTGTTCACAAGACAGTGAACTGGGTACCTGGAGACTAAGGGTTCTAAGGACAAGCTCCTGTTCAGAGCACAGGTGGAGGCTCAAAGAGACAAGAGGCGATGGAAATGAAGATCAAGTGGATTGCTAGTCTAGGGGTACAGGGAGTACTCTGAGGAGAACTAGCTTAAGGGAAAGGAAGAAAGAAGAAAGAAGAGGCTTATATACCTAAGGTATAGAAACCGACAGAATATGAAAGAACTATTGTACATAGGAAATAGTCAGCAGGATGACTAAAAGAAATGCAATGGAATCGCATGGAATGTTCAAGAATGGTGAAGGAAGAACTATGATTAAGAGATGATGATGAGTCATTAGGCTATTGACTAAGAAGAGATGAGTAATTGTAGAGAAAAGAAATAATGTCCTGAACTCATATGACTAAGCAAAGGAGAGAAATTGTAACATCATTGCACTTATGTTCTGGTCTGATGCCACCTAGTTGATGTTGTTCAGCAATGCCAAACTATGGCCACTTTATGTTTATTTTGGGAACAAGTCAAAGTACCAGAGATGCACCCTAACCATAAATTATTGCTCACATGCAGTGTATTTCCAGTCTGTAAGTGTTGGTATCTGTGAATATCCAGACCTAATTTCTCTCAGAGTTAGCTACCTGATGAATTCAAAGATTTTATAATCGAGCATGCTGGGTGATTCTTTGTTTACTCACTGCCACCATGAACTCTTCCATGCTCAGTGGAGAGATTTATTAGATGATGATTTCCTTTGGGTGTATGAGCACAGAATAGTGTTCATGTGTGGGGATGGCATCATGAGGCGGTTGTTCCCCTGCATTTTTACTTATTCAGCTGATTACCCAGAAAAGTAGATTTGTTGTGTTATTTTATCAGACTTGACTTGAGCCAGTGCTTCTAGGGTGCTTATTGCCAATATCCACAACTTTGACAGTTGCCCATGTCCAAGGTGTCTTATCCTGAAAGACCAGCTGCAACATGTCACATCTGTGGACGATATGTTATAATGCAACACTCTACTACAACATGACACTGTGGACCGGTGTGCAAAGACCACATTGGCATGCCATTTAATATACAAAGAACTTTACATTGTTGATACATCTCAAGCCAAGGTGCTTTTAAAGCCAGAATCTCTGGTACTGACTGTGGTGTGTATTCTCCCAACACAGAATATGTTTATATCTCATGTTATTTGTAGAATGTATTCTCAGAAAGACTTGGCCACACAGCATTTGATTTTTTTTCTCATCTTGATCATCAACTTACTACATGAGTTTGAACTTGGCATTTGGAAAGTCATTTTCATTCATCTTTTGCATATAGTAGACAGCATGAAGGGGACTGTTCTTGCTGAACTTGATCACTAGTGAGCCTCTTTTTTGTATCCTTCATTAATGTACCCTAAATATTTCTGAGAAGCTTTCATCAAGTACCAACCTTTGACCACAGCACCATTCAGCACTTTCATAGGAATGTCTCAGAATTAAAGAAGTTTGCTGTATGAGACTTCTAAGATGCACTCCAAGTCAGTATTATTTGCCTCTATTATCCCTTTGTATACTGAAGATTAGTCAGACAGTGCTCTATCCCCATTTTTTTTTGCATTGCTGCCAGATCCACACAACATGCAGGTCTCATGCCTGTTATTTATCCTCTGCCATTGGCATAGCCTAGCTAAGCTTTGTCTGCACACTGATGAGACATTACAAATTTTAGAGATGGTAACAAAGGACCTAGGTGACAGTATCCCCAGTTTTGCCTTGACTACCTGTTCAAGTTTTGAAACTAAAGAACTGCCTTGTGAAGCTGTTGTATGAATTCAACGAAGCTGGATCAAGACTTTCCCATGGTATTCTGATGAGCACTCAGGTGCAACAATCAAAAGCACTGAATCTCCAAACATATAAGCTCCATGCCCTGGCAGACTATCCAGTGCAAATCAGAATATATGGCACCACAGATTCATATTCCACACAAACCATACATGTTCTCTCTTAACCACACACCTGAAATTGAAATTTTGCATCCAGGGGGAGCTTGAACACTGGATGAACAAAGCTCGATTCACCAGGACCAGCAAAAAGGGATATGTAGCCCAGATAGCTGTGATAGAGTGGCAACAAGCTCATATTCACCATATTCACAAACAACATGATGTGTCATGTAGTGCAGATCCAGTGTCAAATGAGCCTGATAAGCAGCATGTTATTGGGCAATCTCAAAATTTCCCACTGGAACTCACAAGTTTTGTGCAAACCAATCTTGAAGATCCCACTACCAGAGTTTGTCTCCTATAACTTGTATGTCTGGATCATTGAACTCATGGGTGATCAATGCAGGACTTCATCTTGAAGTTAAAAGCCCATATCCTCCCCTGCATTGCAGCCCTACACCAGGAGGTTTCTATAGACACAGGACTCTCAAATGAAAGCATCAATATTGACATTTCAGATGACAATACTCTCCTACATCTAACATGGTTGAGCCATGTCTTGTTCAACAGAAATAAGGCTTATTACCATCAGTTGCTTCATATCAATTATATGACATACAATCTTTAATGTGATTCTGGTACTATCAACCCTCACACTAATCAATGGGATGTCATGCTATTATCCAATTCAGGCAATAATATTCACCCCTTCTGCTATGTGCAGGTACTGGGAATATTCCATGTGAATATCATATATACAGACTCTGAATCAAAAGACTTTCTACCACACTGGATTGAGTTTTTATGAGTGCGATGGTTTGAAGTTCTATAGGAATGGAGCATGACCCTTGGGTGGGAGCAATGCACCCTCAACAGAGTCAGGTTTCTGCCAATGAGGCATGAAGATGCATTCAGTTTCATTGACCCTGCTGATGTACTCCAAGCTTGTCACATTATACCTGCTTTTGCAGATGGACTGCTTCATTCCAATGGAGTTGCTATGTCTGGCTGTACAGGTGACTCTGATAATTGGTGGTGTTACTATATCAATCAGTGAGTTCAAGCCAATCTACACAACCTATGCACTAAATGTGATCATAGCTTTGTTGATCAAGATATGGTTATGTGCTATCATTGAGGACTTGGTATTGGTCACACATACTCACATGGATGGCTGGTATTAACAACTTGGACCATTTCAGATGTTGATCCTTCAGGAAGCCCACTGCCTCAACAGTCTAGCTGTAATTTGGATATGCCAGTTGACAATCATGCAAGTGATATCCAAGATGATTTAGACAATCCTCTGGGGTCTAATGAGTTTGATACTGACTTTTGTGGTCCAGATTCAGATGGATCTGACTGTGACCCAAATGATGACTTGAATGATAGCTCAGATGAGGAATCTGACTCTATCTTGGGAGATTATGTGGATATGGAAGGATGGGGTGAATTGGATGGCTCTTTAGACAAATACAAATTTTAAACTTTCACTAACAGTGGCTGGAGTGACTACCTATCATGATAATGATGTGGGTAAGGTCACCTACAGCCACTCAAGTAGTCTGAATTTAATCTGTTGTATCTAAATATTCTACTAATGTGTCAGCCTCTCTTGTTATAAGCCCTTGTTAACCTCTTCTTATGTTTACTATCCCATCAGACAATGGTGATGGTACAATTAATGCAGCATACCCCACTGATACACATGTTAGTAATGGCCAATCTATATCTTTGCTTATCTTGCTTTGGGTTAACTAACTTTTGATCCAACTATCTTATTATCTTGTATGGTTGTATCAAATGGTTGACATGATGTCATTTTTGGCACAGGAATTATAATTAAAGATAAACAAAGGCTCATTACATCCCCTTTGAGATGCTCAATAATCAATAACCCCCTTTGTGAGATATAGTTATAGTCAGTTTACTATGCCTGATCAACCCTCTATCAAGTCCCTCTGACTCTCTTGTGGCTGATCATGGAAGGACCATCATATTACCCTTGAGATGATCAATAATCAATGGTCCTCTATATAATATTCAATTACACTCAATTTACCATACATGATCAATTCTCTGCCAAGTCCCCCATGGATGATCAGGGAAGGGTCATTAGATCACCTTTGAGATAGCCAATAGTAAGCAGATCTTCTAATGAGATATAGTTACAAGTGGTTTATAATAGCTTATTGATCTATAGCTAGATTTATCATAATGAGGTCTAACTACAATCAATATCTGAAAATGCCATTTCCTCACCAATTTCCTGATGATGGTCTTCAGTTGACCACAGGTAGTCTTCAGTTGAGGCATTAGTTGTTGTGAAGTTGTATGAGATTAGTGAAGGTAAGTAATAAGCCTCATTGAGGCCTTATTGAAACAGGTCTACTTACCACATCTTTCATAAGTGAACAACTCAGCACAAAAGCATGGGCTTTGCATTGCCAGCAGGCCCTGCAGGTCACCAGACTCTGCTTTCTTCAAATCTGATGAGACATTTCACCTTACTCCACTCATTCCTGCTCTTCACTAGAATACGATTTATCCAATTTACCAGACTTATTCTTGCACTGTCACCAGTTGCAAACCAGAGTCACTTGATGACTCGCAATCTGATACATGAGAGGGTGAAAGACCACCTGCAATTAACAGCTGTGGTCTTTGGGGCTCAATAGTGAGACAATTCTAGGCTAACATATACATTCTGTTGATTTTTATAGGACACTGTGCCCACCCCATACAACAATGTGGAGGCTTACCTCCTGCTAGAAGCCCCTTGAAGCAACCATCAAATTTCCCATATGTGGCAAGATCTTGCACAGGAGATTGTCCACAGAAATGGATTGTGTTACAGCTCAACTGTATATTCCTAGAAAGGGCACATGACAATTTACACACTGCAGACAAAGTTGTTGGTCATGTCTGCCTTTCAAACAGGTGGAGTGGCCATTCAGTTGCTCTTGACTGTGTGATGCATGAGTTGCATCATGACAACCTCAATTCATGCAGTAAGTTTGTTACTTGGTTTTTTTTCTTGTCTTTTGTGGAACCAGTTGGACACATTTATATACAGATCTATCATTGTCCACCCTTGATGTTGTGCTGGATTGATGCTATGCATCCCAGAGATCCTGGCTGGAAATTCACCAATTTGCCGACTATGTACTTATGTACCTATATACCCATGTAGCTGTGTATGTAGCTGTTGTGGATCTCATAGTCACTCATGTTGCACAATGTGCTATTACTTTGTGCAGCAGCTTTGTTGTACAGGCATATCAGAACTTAGGCAGTAATGCCCTATGTGCTGTTTACATGACTTTCAGGTCATCAATGTTTTGGCAATCACTTTGGATGCAGGTTGCAAACCTCAGCAATTATAACAGACTGTCACAGTCCAGGTAATGATATGCCAAGCTGGAACCTCAGCTAATTTGCCCAAGAAGCTGGAGCCTTGGCTATTCAAATAGGCTGGTTTGCTGATGTTATCTTCTCCCCCAATGAGGCCACCCATACAGAATGAACCAAACAAGTTCTCCAATGGATGACTGAACTTGACCTTCACCTCAAACTTGAGAAGTGTCAGTTCACCTCCACCAAGGTTGAATACCTTGGGATGATCATCAAACCAGGCCAACTCACTATGGATCCAGTTAAACTTGATGGTATCACCAAATGGCCTACCCCATCCAAACCCAAAGACATCTGATCCTTCCTTGGCTTTATCAACTTCTACTACTGCTTTATCCCAGACTACTCCACCATCACCCAACCCCTCCTTGATCTCACAAAGAAAGACCACTGCTGGGAATGAACTTCTGACTGTAAAACCTCTTTCCAGTTGATCATGAAACTTTTCCTTGCTCACCCTATCCTTCAGCTTCCCAACCCTGCCAAACCCTTTGCTATCACTACTGATGCCTTGAAATATGCCTCTGGAGGAATCCTACTTCAGACCAACACCAACAGAGAATGGCATCCCTGCTCCTACTTCTCCCAGATGTTCAGTGATCCTGAATGAAACTATGACATCTACAACCAAGAACTCCTAGTGGTCATCCACAGGCTCAAAGCATGGTGCCACCACCTCCACAGCTCCCCTCATTGTGTACAGGTCATCACTGATCACAAAAACCTCCTCTATTTTAAGAAGGCTTATAACCTTAACTGTTGCCAAGCACGCTGGCTCCTTGACCTCCAAGATTTCAACCTCCACCTTATCCATATCCCTGGTAAACTCCTTGCTGGCCCTAATGCTCTCTCCTGCCATCCAGATCTCATTCCCCCCACTGATACTGACAATGAGGGTGTTGTCCTCCTGCCCTCTTCCCTATTTGTCAGTGTCATCAACAGCACCCTCCACACTCTCATTTCCTCCATCTCCATCTCTGATCCTTTGATGCTTCAACATCTTCAACTCATTGATACTTGTCCTCTACTCACCTTCACTCTCAACTCTCTGACTGGCAAATCACTGATAACATCCTCACCTACAAGGGACATGTTTACATCCCTCCTGATGACCCTCTCCACTGCTCCATTCTGGAATGTTGTCATGACCACAAATTGGCTGGTCATCCAGGCTATCTTAAAACTCACCAACTCATATCTGTCAAGTTCTGGTGGCCTGGACTAGCCTATTATGTGCACAAGTATGTGAAAGGTTGTAAGGTGTGTCAACAGAACAAGGTCAATACACACTCAACTGTCCTGCCACTTACTCCCATCCATGCTGCCAGCACCCACCCCTTCCAATCCATCTTCTGCAATCTCATTGTCAGCCTTCCTTCCTCCAATAGTTTTAATTCTGTGTTAGTCATGGTAGACCACACCCACAAGGGGGGTATTTTTGTCCCTACCCACAATACCAGCACTGCTAAAGGCATCACAGAACTTTTCCTCCATCATGTCTACAAACGCTTTGGACTCTATGACAAAATCATCTCTGATCATAGTCCTCAATTTGCCTCTACCTTTGCCAAAGAACTTGGCAAACTCCTCAACTATGACCTAGCCCTCTCTACCACCTATCACCCCCAGACTGATGGAGAAACTGAGTGTGTGAACCAAGAACTTGAAACCTACCTTCATATCTTCTGTGGTGCAAACCCCACTTCCTGGTCACAGAAGCTCTCTCATGCTGAGTTTGCCCACAATCACTGCCCTCACTCCACCACCAGTCAATCTCTATTTTACCTCATGATGGGTTACAAACCCCTTGCCCTACCTACCATCCTCTCCATGTCCCATCTTCCTGCTGTAGAACAATGCCTAAAAACTCTTGCTGCAGCCAGAGACAAAGCTCTAGCTGCTCACAAACTCATAAGACAGGTCATGGCTTCCCACACCTGCCAGAAGTTCACCCTTTTTGTCAAAAGAGATAAAGTGTGGTTAGAAGCCAGGAATCTAAAACATCTGACTAACCCAAAGTTCATGCCAAAATGAGAAGACCCCTTTATTATCACCAAGGTACTATCCTCACTCTCCTACCAACTCCACATTCCCAGTACCAGGAAGATCCACCCTGTTTTCCATGCCTCACTCCTCACACCCTATCACAAAAATGACTTTCATGGCCCAAACTATCCAACTCCACCTCTGGAGCTTATAGAAGGCAAAGAGGAGTATGAGATTGAGTGGATATTAAGACACTGTGGCAACTGGTCATCATGGTAATACCTGATCTGATGGAAAGAGTACACAGCTGAGGAAGACTTATGGCAGTCTGAGCAGGACCTAAAACTTTCAAAAGCTACTCTCAACGACTACAAAAGACTAGTGTTTTGAAGTCCAGTTGCAGGACTGGTCAAAGATTGGTAACTGGACTGGACTGGACCAGTCAGCAACTAGACTGCAGTTGTGAGTTGTCTGATTTCTCAGACAAAAGACTGCAGTTGCCAACCAGTTGCAACCGGTGTACAGCCACACTACCTAATCAGGCAATGTTCCCCTAATTTTCTGTGATTTTTTGACTACTTTTATCATTTTTTAAGGGTTTTTAGAAGGTTTTTGAGTGATTTCTATGTGTTATCATTGTAAATTAATATATTTAATGACAGAATATGATGTATAAACACTAAATGAAGACTATTTACACTTGTGCAGAACAGAATTCACATGTAAAACCAGTTGCAACCAGTCTTTTAGCAGTTGCAACCAGTCTTTTAGCAGTTGCAACCAGTTTTTTTCAGTTTTTAGTGGTCCAGTTGCCTTATTTGGAAGGTCAAAAACCAGACTGGACTGGACTTTAAAACACTACAAAAGGTATCACCCCAAAGCCTTTCCCTCAGTTACATGAACTACCACTTCTACCCCATCATCACCACTGCCAAACTTACTAAATCCATTGTCACCATGCCCATTGAATTTTACTCCTCTGAGGAAGAACTTACCCTTGCTGCTCCCCCTTGTACTGTTTGCTTTGCAGACACCCCATCCTCTCCTACTACCTCTGTCACTGTCCTCTCTGAAGCTCCTCCACCCTCTGACATAGTCACCAAACTGGGCTGGAATGAACCCACCTGGGAACCCACACCTTATCCTTCTGTCCAAGCACTCAATGTTCCCCTTGCCAGGGAGTGTTTTAAGGAACCCCTCTACCATGACCAGAGGGAGGAACTCCTTCAATACCTTTCCTGTGATCATCTCACAGTTCCCATCTATGCCTATCTGAATGTTAACTCTCCTCTCATCCTCCTTTACAAAGCATTCTTTTCATTAGATAATGTCCAACCCCCTTCTGTCTGTGCCACTGTGAGACACAGCATCATTGAAGCCATGCACCAACTAGGCATGCTAATCTTCTTCCATGACCTGGAACGGTATCTTCACAAACTCACCAAACAAAGACAAGCCCACATTACCCTCCTTCCTACTTGCAGTACCCCAGAAGTTCACACCCTATCCACTCCATCAGCCTCTTCCTCCCCTCTCAACTCTGATTAAGAACACATCCTCTAATGCAAGGAAGATTGATGGACCAGTCACAATAGCAAGGAACCCCTGCTATATAACTACTCTCACATGCACAAAACATGCTACCAGTGCCAATGCCTAGGCCATAGAAAGGTGGACTGTCCAGATTATCAATGTGGGTTCTGTCACCACTTCCATCCTTGTCACATAGCTGCTTGGTGTCTGCTTTGCTGCTGTACCCCAGATAGGGTACCTTCAAACTCCCCTCCTAGCTCTTCCTTGTCCTCTTGTTATTACCAAACAATCACTAACTGAATGCATCCCACCAGGGGTCCACCTTGTCCTCAACCTTTGGTAGAATGCCTCCAACATTCCCCTTCCCTTCTTATGAGGAGGACTTTGATGCTGCCATAGATGCTAACCTGACTGGCTCTCTAGAAGGGGTATTCTTTGATCTTTGAAATCTTTGTTGCTGTCTCAATCCTAGTACAGGGGTAATGTTACAATTTCTCTCCTTTTTGTCTTTGTCAGCATATTCTAGGTGCTTCTCTTTTTCCTATGATTACTCATCTCTTCTTAGTCATCGGCCTGATGACTAATCATCTCTTCCTAATTGTAGTTCTTTCTACCATCTTTTTGGACATTCCATGCAATTCCATCGTATTCTATTTAGTCATTCCAATGACCACTCCTGTGTACATTAGTTCTTTCATATTCTGTTGGCTTCTATACCTTAGATATATGAGCCTTTTCCTTTTTCCTTTTTCCTTGCCTTAAGCTAGTTCTCCTCAAAGTTACCACCTGTATCTCTAGACTAGCAATCTATTGATCTTTCCTCCTATTGTCCCTTGTCTCTTTGAGCCTCCGCTCATGCTTTGAATGGGTAGTTTATCCTTCGAACCTCTAGTCTCCAGTACTGAGTTCACCATCTTGTGAACAGTACCTTGACCCAGTTGACTGATTCATCATCTGGTTACTAGTCCCAGCTGACAACCAATCACCTGGTGACTCTAAATGACCAATAGGCATTTAGTCTCTAGCTCTAGTCTTTGACCCAGTCAGCCATCTACCACCTGGTTTTCTCTAGTCTCTAGTTTTCTGAGGCTATGCTTTGCCCTATCTAGACCAAGCATAACATATAAGAGGAAAGGCTCCCACATGATAATAGCCATTGTCTATGTAGAAGATGTCATATTCTGTGGTCCCTCAAAGACCACTGTTGATGAGATTAAGGGGTATTTCATGACAAAATGGGAATGTAGAGATCTTGGTGAAGCCAAAGAATTTCTCCACATGCACATCCAGTGCAAATATTATCAGATACTAGTTGATCAATGCACATATCTTGAAAAGATCATAGAGAGATTTGGCTTAACAAATGCAAAATCCACTCCCACTCCCTTACCTCCAGGATATTATCCTTTGAAACATGATGGACCTGTCATTACTGAACTTTGAACTAGATTCCAAACAATTATTGGATCACTGTTATATCTTATGATTGGCACTCACCCAGACATCACATATGCTGTCACAGCATTATCTAAACATGCCACCAATCCTACCCAAGAGCATATAGATAAAGTGCTGTATATCTGCCACTATCTACTTGATACTCGAAACTATACTCTAATCTGTGATGGAAAAGGATCTGGTCTTATGGCTTGTACAGATTCAGACTGGGCATCTGATACCAACACCAGACACTCTCAGACAGGCTGGTTTATCAAACTAGCTAACTGTATCTTCAGCTGGAGATCATAACAACAGGAGCATGTTTCTCTCTCCTCTATAGAAGCTGAGTACATTACTCTGTCAGATTGTAGCAGACAGGTTGTTTGGATTAAACAATTACTTGGAGAACTTGGATACAACCTTAAACCCATTCCAATCTGTGGTGATAATCAAGGATCTATATTCATAGCATCCAATCCAGTTACTGAAACTCAAAACAAACATGTTGAGATCAAATGGCATGTAGTAAGAGACTGGGTCAAGGATGGTACCATTGAAATCTTCTTTATTGATGGATCCTCCAATCCTGCAGATATGTTCATCAAGAATCTTGGTTGTATAAAGTTTGAACAATTCAGATTAGAACTGGGACTTAAAATTTATTAGATTTCATTCTTCCTAGTCATACTCTTTACTATACTCTAGTGCTTATGTTCCTAAAAACTGGTAGCTTAGCAAGGAGGAGTGTTGAACAAGATAGTGCATCATAGTTCATACTCCTAATTAGGTAGATTAAGTAATCATACCTGTAGTATAGATATTTTAAACTCTACAGCTGAGTTCTAATTAACTCTTGTTCCAAAACCTTTGTGTGTATCTATTAAACACAACAACTCAACACAATGGTGTGTAGCAGCATTCCATCTCACTAAACCATTGTATGCTCAACAAGCTCTCCTCAAGCATCTCCTTTCTTCTTCATCAAAAAGAAAATGGGAAGCTTCATCCCTGTCAGGACTACCATTACCTCAATGAATATACTGTTTGAGATGCCTACCCTCTTCCCCTTATCTCTGACCTCATCAATAAACTTCACAACACCCACATCTTCACCAAGTTCAACATCCAATGGGGGTACAATAACATCTGTATCAAAGATGGACATCAATGGAAAGCTGCTTTTGTCATCCATCATGGCCTCTTTGAACTGACAGTCATGTTCTTCAGGATGTGCAACTCCCCTGCCACATTCCAGTGATTCATGAATGACTCCTTCAGAGATATGATCATCAAAGGATGGCTTGTCATCTATATGGACAACCTCCTCATCTTCTCCCCTGATGAAGCCATGCACACAGAATGAACTAAACAAGTCCTTCAATGGATGATAGAACTTAACCTCTATCTTAAACTTGAGAAATGCCAATTTGCCTTGATAGAAGTTGAGTACCTCAGCATGATTGTCAAATCAGGATAGCTTGCTATGGACTCTGTCAAGCTCAACAGTATCATCAAATAGTCAACCCCATCCAAACCCAAAGATGTCCAGTTGTTTCTTGGTTTTGCTAATTTCTACCATTGGTTCATCCCTGATTACTCAACCATTGCTTGCTCTCTTCTTGATCTCACCAAGAAAGATTATTGCTGGGAATGGAACCCCAACTGTGAAACTTCCTTCTAATCTCTGAAGAAACTCTTTCTTGCTTGCCCTGTCCTCCAACTCCCAGATCCTACCAAACCTTTCACTATTGCCACCAATGCCTTCAAGTACACCTCTGAAGGTATCCTTCTCCAAACTGACACTAATGACAAATGGCACTCTTGTTCTTATCTCTCCCAGATGTTCAGTAATGCTGAATGAAACTACAACATCTTTGATTGAGAACTCCTAGCTGTCCTCTATGGGCTCAAAGTATAGTATCATTATCTTCACAGCTCCCCCCACAATGTACAGGTCTTCACCAACCACAAAAACCTTCTTTACTTCAAGGAAGCCTATAACCTCAATTGCCAACAAGTATGTTGGCTGCTTGATCTCCAGGACTTTGACCTCCACCTCATTCACATCCCTGGGAAACTACTTGCTGGCCCTAATGTCCTCTCTCATTGACCAGATCTTATCTCCTCCTCCAACATGGACAACAAAGGCATACTCCTATTACCCCCTTCCTTATTTGTCAATATCATTAACAGCACTCTCCACACTTACATCACATCTGCCTCTGCCTCTGATCCTCTGATCCTTCAACATCTTCAACTAACTGATACTTTGTCCCCCACCCATCTCCATTCTCAGCTCTTCAACTGGCAGATCATCAACAACATCCTTACTTACAAGGAATGTGTGTATATTCCCCCTGATGACTCTCTCTGCCACTCCATCCTTGACTACTGTCATAATCATAAATCTATTGATCACCCTGGCTATCTCAAAACTTGTCAGTTTGTTTCTGCTGAATTCTGGTGGCCTGGCCTATCCCACTACATATGCAAGTACATGGAAGGTTGCAGGTGTGTCAACAGAATAAAGTCAATACATACCTGACTGTCCCACCACTCACTCCTATTTACACCACCAGCATCTGCTCTTTCCAGTCCATCTCCTGCAGCCTCATCATCAGACTACCTCCTTCCAATGGTTTTAACTCTGTACTGGTTGTGGTAGACCACACCTACAAGGAGGGTATTTTTATTCCAACCAAGGATACCATCACCACTGAGGGCACTGCTAAACTCTTCCTCTATCATGTCTACAAACAATTTGGACTCTATAACAAGATCATCTCAGATCATAGCCTTCAATTCACCTCCACCTTTGCCAAAGAACTTGGCAAACTTCTTAACTACAACCTTGCCCTCTCCACCACCTACCATCCTCAGACCAATGGTGAAACTGAACATGTGAATCAAGAATTCAAAACCTATCTCCACAACTTCTGTGGCACTAACCCTACTTCCTGGTCACAGAAGCTCTCCCATGCTGAGTTCACTCACAATCATTACTCTTACTCCACCACTGGTCAATCTCTGTTTTACCTCATGATGAGTTATGAACCTCATGCTCTACCTATCATCCTTCCTAAGTCCCACCTTCCAGTCATAGAACAATGCTTTAAGACTCTTGCTGCCATCCATAACAAAGCCCTTGCTGCTCACAAACTTGTCAGACAAGTTATGGCATCCTGCACTCATCAAAAGTTCCCCCCTTTCATCAAAGAAGATAAAGTGTGCCTAGAAGCATGGAATTTGAAACATCCAATGAACCCAAAGTTCACACCAAAATGAGAAGGATCCTTTATCATCACCAAGGTACTATCTCCACTCTCCTACCAACTCCACATTCCCAGTACCTGGAAAATCCACCCTATCTTCCACATCTCCCTTCTCATACCCAATTGTGAAAACAACATACACAGCCTGAATTACCCATCTCCATCTCTGGAACTTATAGAAGGTGAAGAAGAGTTTAAGATAGAGTAGATATTAAGACATTGTGGCGACTGGTCATCACAGCAATATCTGATCTAATGGAAGGGATACACAGCTGAGGAAGATTCATAGTAATCCAAGTGGGACCTCAAACATTCTAAGGCCACTCTCAATGACTATGATGTCACTCTAAAACCTTTCCCTCCATCACATGAACTGCCATTTCTACCCCATCATCTCTACTATCAAATCCACTTCTACTATGCTCATTGACTTCTACTCTGACAAAGAACTTGACCAAGCTACTCCTCTCCATGCTGTCCACTTTGCCCCTGATGTCCCATCCTCTTCTACCACCTCTGTCATCACCCTCTCCAAGATTGTTCCCCCCTCTGATGCAGTTGCTGAACCTAGTTGGGACAAATCCATTTGGGAACCCACTCCATATCCCTCCATCCAAACCCTCAAAATTCCCCTCACCAGGGAACATCTCAAAGAACCCCTCTACTACAACCAGAAGGAGGAACTCCTCCACTACCTCTTCTGTGACCACCTTGCAGTTTTAATCTACATCCACTTGAATGTGGACTCCCCTCTCCTTCTCCTCTACAGGGCCTTCTTTTCTTTAGATAACATTCATCCTCCCACCACCTACACCCCAGTATGTCATGACATCTTGGAAGCTATGCACTAGTTAGGCATGTTGATCTTCCTCCATAACCTTGAGAGGTACCTCCACAAGCTTACTGAGCAGAAACAAGCCCATGTCACTCTTCTCCCCACTCATAGCACCTCTGAAGTCCACAACCTGTCCACATCCTCTGCCTCCTTGTCACCTCTCAACTCCAATGAAGAACATGTCCTCCAATGCAAGGAAGACTGGTGGACTGGCCACAATGATAATGAACCCTTTCTGTACAACCACCCACATATGCACAAGACATGTTACAACTGTCAACATCTGGGCCACCAGAAGATAGACTGTCTAGACTACCAATGTGGGTTTTGCCACTGATTCTGCCTGTATCACACTGCTACCCATTTCCCACTCTGCTGCTATACTCCAGATTGAGTACTGTCCAACTCTCCTTCCAGCTCCTCTTCCTCTTCTTGTCACTGATGGTTGACCACTAACTGCATACATCCTACTAGGGGTCCACCTCATCCTTGACCTCTGATAGAATGTCTTCAACATTCTCCCTCTCCTCCTTGTGAAGAGGACTACAATGCCACTGCCAACACCAATGTCACTAGGTCCCCAGTGGAAGGAGCCTTTTTGGATCTCTAGGCCTTCATTGCTGTCTTGACCCTAGTACAGGGGTAATGTTACAATTTCTCCCATCTTGCTTAGTCACATATATTCTGGATGCTTTTCTTTTTCCTATGATTACTCACTTCCTCTTAGTCATTGGCTCAATGACTTATCATCATCTCCTAATTGTAGTACTTTCCACCATCTTCTTGGATATTCTATGTGATTCCATCACATACCAGCTAGTCATCTTGCTAACTAATCCTGTGTACTATTAGTTCTTTTATATTCTGTTGGTTTCTATACCTTAGATATATAAACCTCTCTTCCCCTTCTTTTCTTTCTTTCCCTTAAGCTAGTTCTCCTCAGAGTTACTGCCTATACCTCTAGACTAGCAATATACTCCTTTCCTCTCTTCATCCCTCAATTCTTTGTGAGCCTCTATCTGTGCTCAGAATGGGTAGCTTGTCCTGGAACTCTTGTCTCCAGGTGTCAAGTTTACTGTCTTCCAAACAATACCTCAACTCATTCAATGATCTGTTGTCTGATACTTTGAACATCCTAGTCAACAACCAATTGTCTGGTGACTCTAGTCAATGACCTATCACCTAGCACTTCAAACCCCTAAGGCTCTTCTGAGGCTATGCCTCACCCTACCTGGACCAAGTATAACACTTACCCTGACATACCAAATCTTTGTTCTGCCTATATGAGAATTATTGGTAAACTCATCTACCTTTCTGTTAATACTCACCTGGACATTGCATTTATCATTGGTCTTCTTGCTCAAAACAGTGCTCAGTCTGAACCAAATCACTTTGCCATGGCTAAATAGGTTCTTCATTATCTCACAGGTTTGGTTAATCTCTGCTTGCATTATGAACATCAGAATGACAAGGTTAGTCTGCATGGGTTTACTGATGCAAGCTGGGCCAGTGATGCTGGATGCCATTCCATTTCTGGATATGTCTGGTTCTTTGCTGGCAGTTTAATATCATATGTCTCCAAATGTCAAACAACCATTTCCCTGTTGTCCACAGAAGCAGAGTATGTTGAGGCTGCTCATATTGTCTAGGAGGGTCTTTGAGTCTGCTTCTTGCTTTCAGAACTTGGTATCATTTATCCTGAACCTATTGCAATTTATCTTGACAATTCTGGGGCAATTTCTCTTTCCATTGCTGCAAAATTTCATAATTGCATCAAGCATATTGATACTTGTTATCATTTCATTCATTTTCACATTGATGACAGTACTTTTTCATTGTTCTGGGTTGCTTCTTATTGTAATACTGCAGACATTCTTACAGAAGCTTTACCAAAGCCAGCTTTTCTTAAACTTTGTTCTATTTTGGGACTTGTTGCTTATTGAGGGGGGTATGTTGTGCTGCATTATTATTATCATTATATTCTTGTTATTCATCCCACAATTTGTCATCATATGGATGATTACATCATCTTTGTGTACTTGAAACTTGCATCTCTTCTTCCTTTGTCTTCCTCAGCATTCTACACTTCATTGAGTGTCTGCCAAGGTATGTTTATGCTTTCTTGTTCATGTTATATAACTCATGTATTACTTAGACTGCATATTGTCAGGTAATACATAGTTTTCTACACTTCATCAAGTGTCCACTGAGACTACATATTGTCAGTCTCTTTAAAGAAGTTCATAAAAAGATAGGAATCCTATGATATAGGAGAACCCAAGAGTATCTTGACATGAAAATCACAAGAGATCACAAGAAGCAAACTTTAATCCTAGACCAGACTTCTTATACTTCCAAAGTGGTTAAGTAATTCAGTCTAGAGAACTGCAAGGAAACTTCTGTTCCCTTACCTACTGGATATAATCTGAGAATAAATGATAAATATGTCAATCCTTCTCTTCAAAGCCAATATCAATCTGTCATTGGATCCTTGCTTTACATAATGCTCAGAACCAGACCAGATATAGTCTATTCTGTGATTAAAATGTCACAATTCTCTCCAAATCCTACTGAAGAATATCTTCAGAATACTATACAGATAGTCTGCTATCTGTCACACACTCAAACCCTCTGCATCAAGTATGATGGCTGAGATGATACTGGTCTTATCACTTATTCAAATACAGATTGGGCAGGTGATGTGAATATTTCACAATCAACCACTGGATATGCTATGTTCCTAGTGAATGGCATAGTCTTTTGGCTTTCAAGAAGACAAAGAAGAGTTCAGCTATCTTCTACAGAAACTGAATACTATAGAATGACTGAATGTGCCAAATAGATCCAATGGATCTCTAATCTTTTTGACAAACTGGACATACCACTATCATGCATTCCTTTATGTGTAGACAATCAAGGAGCAATATTTATTGCATCCAACCCAATTCAAAAAGGAAGAAAAAGGCACATTTGCATTCCTCAACACTATATTTAAGAAATTGTTGAAATTGGTGAAGTGGAATGGTTTTACATTCCTACTAATTGATGGTTTGCAGACATCTTTACAAGGAACCTAGGAAAGATCAAATTCCTAGAAGAGTCATAGAATCTTTCCCTGCACTGCCCTACACATAAACAGTAAGGAGGAGTATTGAGAATGTCTTATCTTATCTACTCTTATCAGACATTCTCTATCAGTTAGCTTTCTTACCTTATCATTTACATCATTATGATTTCTCATTCATTACACATCCTTATCATGATGACTGATACACTGCTCATGTTTTGCCATTGGCTGATACTTATAGTACAATAAGCTCTTTTTACACTATTGGCTACTGAAAAGAGCTTTATCTGCTATTGGTTGCTATTGTTCTATCTACTTAGAACTACTATACACACATACAAACAACCTATACTGTATATAAGGAGGAGCTCCCCATATGTATACTCTTCTAACAGAATCTCCATTCTCTGTTCTCAGTACTTGGTGTTCACACCTAAGCACTCTACCTACAACCCTTGGCT
>JBBPMY010000291.1:0-20735 GCA_038090615.1 Phylloporus gajari | reverse complement strand
TCTTCCAACCTTGCGCGCGAATGGGATCGTAGACCCCCATGCGGTGGAAATGGTCTCTGTTTTAGAGAGGGCGCTGAATTTTGCTCATACGGGATCTGCCCGAGTGTTGCAAAGAAGTCTCATGGATCGGACATACCTTTCACTGGGAATCATATTCGATGGCTTCCCTTGCTTGTCCGACGACTTTGTTTCTCTCAACTCGTTAAGGAATGGAACATTCGTGTTACGAAACGAGAACTGGCCGCAGGAGGGGGATTCTGGGAAACCACTAACGTCATCTGAACGATCACAGATTTTGACATATGGTATCCAGCATTACGAGGTATTTGTATTCTTCTCATCGCCGTCTTTCCGGAAATGGTCAATTTTATTCTTAGATTTACCTTGCCCGCTTCACTTTGAAGCGTGTTCTTGGAGGAGGTATCCCGAGTGGTGCCCACCCAGACATCAAAGACATCAACCGGCGCCTAGCTCACATCGTCTTCGAGGTCGCCATTCGAGCGTACCTTAATGATGTTAAATCTTTCGTAGTGAATGCCGTTCTAGAAGATATGGGACCGCAACCCAAAGCACACCCTGCCAACTTCGTTTCTCGAAACCAGTGGGTTTCTCGGAATAAAGCCTTACAACGTTGGAAGGATTCCAAATACCCTTTGTCTTGTACTGTAGACGTCTTAGCGGATCTGACTAGGGCAATCCTTGGTTACAATCAGGCCGATCTGAGACTTCAACTCTCGTCACTCGGGTCACGCAATCTTCAATTCCTCGCAGACCAGATGTTAAAGCAGGCCAAATCACCCAACTCTCGTCGTGTAGCTCCCTTTATTCGGGAAGGAGGAGGACAGGCAGTGATGAGAGTCGCCATCAGTGAGCTACGGTCCTTCGTTGAAGATACTAGCTTCGACGCTCTCCTTTCCTCCATTCTCGTTGAAGTCCTACAAAACTTCAAGATAAATCACGTTCCGTGGTACCCTGATCGTCCAAATACTCCTGGTGCCCCGCCTTCCAAAGTCTGCCACGAAACGTGGTTAGCTTTGACCGCAATGGATCGCCCCTTGATCTTACCTTCAAACGCATCACAACAGGAGATTTCCTCGCTGCAGATTCAGCGGGCATCGACGACTATAGCGCGCACTCATCCCAAGACAGACTGGCATGTTTTATCGATGCCCCTCCGAGACTTCCATACAATAATTCATAAGGTCCAAGGACCCTCGGAACTCAACATCGACTATATTTCCGTTCCCGACTCCCCTGGATATATGCGGGACATGTACAAATGGACGATCGCGAATTTTGATTTTCAGAAACCGCTTCACTTCCTCGCTCTGTTCACTAGTGTCGCTTTCGCCTCCCTTACCCCCCGCGTATTTGCACCTCCCCATGATAAGAGTGACCTCCGCAAGGTTGAACACCTGCGCGATATACCTTGGGTGACCAAGGAAAAACACAAAGGGAACGTGAAACGCGAGCCATTTATATTGATGTGGACGTCTTTTGTGCTTGCCTGTTACGAGCCGACATCACCTGTCGGCACTATTCTCAGCGCTGGACACACTCTTACTAAGTGGTACGAAAAGAATAGTGAGGCGTTTCTAATTTTCTCGTATCCAATCTATAATGACTACTACGTTCCCTAGCCTCTAAGGGTATAACGCATCTGGCCCTTTGCCGCTTTGGTCTTGCAGTGGCCAACAACAGTAACCTAATCAAGGCTCTTATTTGGGGTACAGACGTATCCCCTTTGAGTGAGGATGGTATCCGCAAAACTTACAACACCGTACGCAATTACCTTACCTCCTCCCCGCAATTCGGTGTATATGATGCCATTCAGCATTTGGCTGGATCGAAGGCTACTGAGACCCTTATTGCCAATAATATGCTTGAAGCCCGCCCGTTCCTGACCAACAGCTTAGGGAAGCGTCCTTTTAGCGTTTTTGATGTCGATGATGTTGTGGGTAGTTCTCCAAACAAGCATGTAAGAAGGATGTAGATGACTTCTACAGTACTATTTTTCTTGTCGATATCAGGGTCTATTCAAATCATACATTGATCAGTTACAAGTTGCGAGTCCTCCTTTAGGAGGCTTACATTTGGGGCTGGCTCCCGCATGCTATCGTGCGCCCTTACTTCCTCCCCCTGTCCTGCAACTCTCTTTGCATCAGTGGCGGGCGGCCGGGCGGCGCGATGCCAATCAGTAAATCAACGAAGTACTTTTCGTGCTTTTCGGTTACTTTTCATTTATGAAAAGCACAAAAGCCGAAAAGGATAAAAAAATCACACCGAAAGGACAAAAAGCATATAAGCTATTGATGAGCGACTGGTTGAACTTGGCTTCGATTTGCCCCTCGAATACCTTTTGGTACTGGTATAGAGCATGCCACGAGATGTAGTGGTATACTAGTGAGGGGTAGGAACTTAGTTGTCGCAGACTTGCAGGCAAAGGGGGAGTTTGAGGCTGCGCAAAGGGCGACACTGTGCGACAAACAGCGGTGCTGTAGGCGTCGGCGTCGATGGATGGATCACAGATAGCCCTCGTCCATCTGGTATCGTCGGGAATACCACAGGAGTACCAACACAGCAGGTGAGGACTGGAGAGGGCTCGGACTCGACGAGGGAGCGACCAGGGGCATACAGACTTGGGGAGGTGGAGTGATGGATGTCCAGGCCATTGAACCGAGGATCGAACAAGGTGAGGGCGTAGTCAAGCTTGATCGTCATGTGTCTGCCCCTGTACCGAATTGGGGCGTGACGCGTGACGCGTGACTGGCGATGCCGCCAAGTCGAGGGCGGACATCGCGACGTCGATCGACATGCCATGCTCCTCTGGCTCGCATTCCATCTCAGGCTGCAATGCCAGCCCAAAGTCGTGTACTCGTCCCGGTGCATCCATCCCAGCACACCAAATACCCCCGCTCATCCTCGACAGGTACTCGAAAGAGTTCAAGCGAGCCCCGTCACCACAGAGCATCTCAAGGACAGGACTATCCGCATCCATGACGCACTCCCCACCTAATCCATACCCATTCGTTTGTGCTAGTTGAATATACGTGCTCATCCCTTGTGATCCATCGACACCCGATCCGTGACACTCGTCACCCGCGCATACTCGAGCAGTAGTCTGTCTGGGCGTCAGCACAATTCAAGACACTGCGTACCCACACACCGATAAAAGTAGGCCGTCCTCTTGGCGCCAATACTCTCGACTCCACGTCCGCCACGCCTGTGCTATCTGCTTTGCAAGATCGTTATGTACCTGAAAGAACACGAGCGCGTCGTACAGGTCCACGTAGGACACCTGAATCGGGACGTAGTGCACCCAAGATGCGATCTGCGACGTATACCTGTTGGTGGTAAGAAGCGATCAGACGCTCAACTGGAGGCCCACCATTCATTCCCATCCACCTATGGTCGTATCAGCCCAGTCACCACGCATCAGAGACGACGCACGTCGATGATAAACTTGTACCGTCCCTCGTCATACTTGCTTTGCACACTACGGAACTCACAGATTTCCTCCATCTCAGCACACGCCTCCGCCTTGCACCCCACCGGCGCATCCGTAAACGCCACGTCCATCCATGCAGGGTTCGCTTTTGCATGTTGTAGTACTAGCGCCTCTCCCGCTGGCTCTTTCCCATGGGCCGGCAAGACAGACACGTTACCCTCGAGTGTGTTGGTGAGCATCACCAACCCCGCGCTATCCGAGCTCCCACCACGAATCCTCGGCGTACATGCCGGTCGTATGCCCCCTCCACCCCAGTCACTCATCCACTTTGTCCTCCCACTTCAGGTCACCTTCAAACGCTCCCTCTTCTGGGTCTTTGGTCCACGTCTATCCGTATGGCACGGGGGGCTGGATATCATGGTACAGCATCGATGCACAGAGCGAGAAGCGTGGGATGAGTGTGCGTTGAGGCTTTGGTCCCTGCTTGTGCGAGAGAAACTGGCCATGGGTGACCAGGAGTAACGGGTGGTTGCGTGGGTCATGGTGTGGGGCCACAAATGTTTTGCCACCAGGCTGCAGTGCAATGGTCGGCGAGGACGTGAGGGGTTAGCGAGGAATGCGGGCGAGTCGGGAGCGCAGGCTCGGATCCACCCGCTCTTTGTAACCCTGGGCAGCTCTTTTTCCATGAGCGCTATAGACGTTCAGGATGCGTCTGAATTGTGTAAATGAGGGTTCACGTACTCGTCCCGCTGGCGGCGGCCTCGCGCGCCGTCTGCTCGATCTGCCAATCCGTTACCATGTCTGATCTATCATGCGGCGAGAGCGAAAACTCAAGAGCGTGTGCAGGTCGATGCCCCAAAAACGTTCCAGCGTTGTGACAGATGCATGCGTGGAACTTAGCGACAGGGAATTGTTTCGGCCAGTCTGCTTGGCACTTTTGGCCAACTCGATGGGTTCCACCGTGTTCACCGGATCATCATCCTAAACCACGCGTCAGGAAATTTAGCCATCCCATACCCTCATCTCGCAAGCCCTCACCTCAGTAATGATCTGCTGAGCTAGATCCTCCCACTCGTCCTTTGAAAGCTCCCATGCGAGACACTCGCATCAGACACAGAGACACATTCGGTGTGTATTACCCTGTAATTTTCACCGCGATGCTCATACTACTTTCCAGGTGGCCTCATCAACGGTACTTAACAATGGCTTGAATGGCGTGGCAGGTGGCCTGGGCGGTGTTCTCAATCCCGTAACATGGTCCGTTCTTCCCCTCTCTTCGACGCACGCGTCTGCTTCATCTGGTTCCACGTGCGATGCGTTATCAGGAATTGGCTGCTCATCAACAACACCACATTCGTCACCCGCAACAACAACCCCTGCACAGACAACGAAGGCTGCTTCATCACCTTTGCCGTCACCCACGTCCTCGTCTTGTCTTGTAGTGGTATTTTGGACCCGGTACTTGGTTGCATTACGTCGTCGAGCAGTCCATCCCCAACGTCAACCACTGACACACTAGCTCGATCATCGTCGAGTAGTAGCGGTTCGCCGTCCTCCACGTGCAATGGTGTTTTAGACGCGGTACTTGTTTGCGCTACTTCATCGAATAGCCCATCCCCGTCCCCAACTAGCTCTCCAACACAAGCTAGTCCCTCTCCGAGCACATCCTCGACGTCATCTTGCATTGGTATTTTGGACCCCTGGTATTTGGCTGCGTTGCTTCTTCGAATAGCCTGACTTCTACCCCGACTCCAACTGCAAAGCAGATTAGTTCCTCTGCATGTGCAACCTCCCCCTGCAGTGGCGTTTTGGACCCGATACTTGATTGTGTTACTTCGTCGAATAGTCCGTCTCTGACTCTGACTGGCTCTTCAAAGCCAGCTAGTTCATGAGCAAGTGCAACCCCGACGTCGTCATGCAAGGGTAATACCCGGTACTTAGCTGCGTTACCTCGTCGAACAGCCCATCCCCAACTCCATCTGGTTCCTCAAGGCCTGCTAATCCGTTAGCAAGCACAACTCCAACGGCGTCGTACAATGGCATTTTATATTCGGTGCTTGGTTGCATTACTTCGTCGAACAACCCATCCTTGACTCCATCTAGCTCCTCGAAGCCGTCAGCAAGCGTAACTCCGACGTTATCTTGCAATGTTACAATGGTGTTTTAGATTCAGTGCTTGGTTGTATTACTTTGTTGAACAACCCATCCTCAACTCCATGCAGTTCTTCAGAACCGACTAGTCATTCAGTGAGCCCAACTTCTCCCCCAACCTCTTCGGGGTCTTCTTGCAATGGTTTGTTGGATGCAGTCCTTGGTTGTGTCCCTTCTTTGGCTAAGTCCCCTTTGCCATCGTCTACGATGCAGTCTAATCCACGGGCCAGTGTATCATCTTCGTCCCCCGCTCTAACATTGTCGTATTCTAGTCCCCTATCAGGTCTCCTTGGTTGTGCTTCATCCAGCAACCCTGTGATGTTGCTGACGTCTACAAACTCTGCTTCCCCTTCCCCCACGAGCTCCTGTACTGGTCTCCTGTGCTTGTTTGGTTGTTCGTCTGCATCGTTGAGTGCAACCGTGACTCAGCATCTGTTCGGCGCCGGTATGGGAGTCGAAGACACCATCCTGGCAGCTGATTACTCGCCACCAGCCGCCGCGTGGCAACCGAGTGTAGCCTGATGCCACGGTTTTCGGTGACGACAGGTGAGACGTGTTTGATTGGCACAACCGAGATGTGTGTGCATAGACACGAGTCACTCGCAACGGTGTCCTGCAAGAAGTGTTGTGGTCAACAAGCGCCGAAGAAAAGTACGAGGTAGAAACGAACATACGGTGTCAGTCCTTGCGTGGCGAAAGAGCTCGTATGCCACATGCCGAATCAACATATGAAGATGAGTTGTCGCACCTCAGATCAGATCGCGGTCACATCTTCCAACGCGAACCGAATTCCATCACAATAGCCACCGGCCGCAGTCTAATCATCATCGCTGGCATTGGAAGCATCAGTCATGCTACATCGAGCTAGACCTAGAACCAGAAAGTCATGGAAAAACGGTGTCATTATGGTAAGAATAGAGGGCCCGGAAGAGTAGACGAATATCATGAACATAACTAGCATAGGATTTCGACGTGAACCTGCGTGAGGACATACTATTTGATCATCAGTAATAATCATGGAGAGCATCCAGGACATCCTGGGAGGGTAAATTTAGCCAAATAGTCGAATCAGGAGACAAGTAACCATACCCGCGCATCATCATCCCAGTTCGTCCACTTCGCTTCCTGTGAAACCACACATCCCGTTTTCATCGTCGTCGTCCGAGTCGTAACCACCCCACATATTCGAATGGGAATAAACTGTCGGTTTTGGGCCTCCTGGGCGACCACGCTGTCCACGGGCCTTTCCTTTAGGTTTATTCTTCTTTACCTTCGGACATATAGCTTCTTCTCTTTTTCAATCCGTTCGGTCGTCGACCACCAGCCTTCGTGCAAGAGATACTCTTTCGAGTGCGAGTAGCTGCATCGTTCGCCAAACTTGCATACACCCATCAAGAAGTATTGGCACACATTCCGACCCCTAAGAATGCGTAACTATCATCACATTCATTCAGAGAACAGAATACACTCTCCCGTACGCTCTTTTTGTCTGGGGCATGTGAGTACCGGCAGGCATGCCCGTTCTTGCACTCGGTACGATTGTAAAACTTGCATGGGATGCCATTACCTGCATGCTCGCAATCACTCGACTCCGAGAGCGAATCTCCGAGCTCTAGGTCATCCTCGAAAGCAGGTGCCTCAAGATCGGAATAACTGTCCGTCTCTTCCTCCTTTTCCCAAAGTGGCATCTTGTTGTGCCTTTCTTCGACATATGCAAGCTCGGCTTTAACGTCCTTGTTCCCGGGATCAAGGGTGAGAACGATGCGAAAGTCTGTGGCGCAGGAGTGAGATGGGGTAGATGATGGGAGGGGTTCGTACCAATGCCTGCAGCGGTCCACATTTCCATGTGCTTTCGTGCTATACCACGTCGCCATCTTGCTTTGACAAATGTTGGGTCTGCCATGAGCGCCCTATCAGCTACTTCGTGCGCTTCAGAGTACCTAGACACCGTGACCACGTTGAAATACAAGGCTAAAAACCAACATACATTTCTAGCTTGAGATATGCAGCCGCCAAGTTGGCCAACAGGAATGGTTTTTGAGACGGGCCGTGCACGTCAATGGCGTGTTGGTACTTGTCGACTGCCTGGTGAAGGTCGCCGTTGTGAAAGAAGGCATTGCCCTAGGATTTGATGAATACGTGTCATCCCGTGAGCAGGTAGACGAGAACAAGCTGACCTCTTCTTTCAGCGCATCCGACCTTTTTTGTCGTTCTGCTGCCTTGGGTGCCCGTTTGGCTTGTCGCGCGGCGAGCTTTTGCTCGACCAGGCGCGAGGTGTCTATCTGAGGCACTGTAGACGACTCGGTCCTGCTATGACCCCGGTTCATGGTGATAAGGGTAACCGGGTCTGACGGTCAAAGAACACAGTCAAGAACAAAGAACCGCCACTAAATTAGCGACGCGTAGTGGTCCAATGTCCATTAGCGTCGCGCTCACGTGAGTCACGTGAGAATGACATCTTGCCGGGAAATTTATTTACTGCAACTCTTACTTCCTGGAAAAGTGCTCTGAATCGTGCTACGGGTCGCCGTAGGGGGTGAATTTTACTATGGATGCGGTGCTTTCAGTTTATTATTATCCGGAGATCAGCACTGACGCGGCTTCATCTTTGTCACGTACCCATTGCTGGCGATAAAGATGTTAGCGATGATCAGGAAGCTGCCATGGTACGTGGGCGTGTATTCCCTCATGTTTTTAGTGCTGATTTCATTGCAACTGCAATAGCAATTATCCCCGTCCAATTGGCAGTCCAGTATCGCCCAGTGTCTTCAGCTGCGATGCCTTGATATCTGTCTTGGCGACGTTGGGCGGTGGAAAGCGAAACAGCTGATCCTTGAGTCGGCAGATGAATGATTCTCATATCATTACCACCTCGAAGTCGTCGACAAACGCTTGTATCTAATTGTAGAACGATTTACTCGGTAGTAATCCTAAAGATGATGGGTCTAACACCTTTCGTGCTTGAGATGAAGATGATTCTTACCACATAGATGGTCCACACTTGGTTGTGAGAAGTTCAATAAAACGGCAGGAAACAGCCAGCATGGTGTTTGGGTTCGTAGAACCGTAGTAACACGCCATTTCTTGTTTGTCGAGTCAGTCATTGTTCTCATGATCGCTCAGAGACACACCTTGGTCCACGTTACCGTTTGCGGCACCCATCATTCGTCTGGTACCCATGGATCATGGAAATCAAAATACCACTTGGGCCGTACAGACGTGTCCATTCCAAGTGCCTCCTGCACCATCTGAATCACGTCCTCCTGGTCTTCGTCGATCAGCACTTCTCCTCTATCGTGTAGTTGGTATACAACACGAGAATGATGCTGCAATCAGCCATGATTTTGAACGGCCACCCAAAATCGGGGTCGTACTCAACCTCTTCCAATAGGTGTTCTGTCGCCACGAGGAGTGAGACTGGCGAGACAATGTTTGGAAATTGGGCAAGGTACTCGCTAAGTTTGTGCTTTTCTGCATACGCGTAGAGAGTGTCGATTTCAACGGGAAACGTGAAATGGACCAACGGTGGCTTTGGGTCGGTCGGCGTGACGTGAAACTCATCCGCGAGTTGGGCCATGGGACATCGTGGCGTGTGGAGTTGAACCACCTTCTATAACCCCCATCAGTAGCAATCACGGAAGAGCGAGCAGAACAAACTAGCCAGCGTCGTTCACATTCTTCTTCAAACTTCATATGTGGTTGAAGCCTAGCCAGATGGTGGCACGTGACAAGATCCATGTGCGCAATCCTATCACAGAATCGGTTCAAGATACTCATACCCCATGTACTTTGAGCTGTTCCCACTCCTCCTCGTCGCTCTCCTCTCACACCGTCTGCTCATCTTCCTTGAAGGTGTAGGTATCACCGTCCTCACATGCACAACCCGCTCTTCAATATCCTTTACTCTACCCAAGTCGCTTCGCATCATGCCCCACAACATCCACCTTCTCTGGCACCTCGTTGGCCCCTTTTGATGTGTCCCACAGGCACACAATGAGCTATCAGTGAACGAGCGTCTGGTATGCAGTGCCCTAAAGACCAACGAGCGAAAATCAGATGTGGTTTTGTTACACGCGAAGGTAATGAGGAAGGCGCAAGACAGGAACACCGAGGAGGAACTGACAGGGTTGGCGACGGAAACAAAAGGAACATATCCAAGGTGCGTCTGCGACGTAATGAGATTCGTTCCAAAGGGATTTAACCCAACAGCATCAATGGGCATATGGCGCGCTGGATGGTGTGTCCTACGTTGTGGAGTGATCGATGCATGGTGCGCTGCTCCTGGTTAGGGGGTCTAGGAGCAGATGCTGTCGATGATTCTATGGTTCGTGATCGTGCAACTGGCGCCAAGTAATTTGTGGACGTTGATGCGATAGCGAACTTGGGAAAGATGCTGGACAGATGGAACAACGGTACGGATGATCTGGGTGAGCTTGCGGGGCCTTGGTTGAGCTAATCTCTGATCGGACATTTGTTCTATTCATCAGGCTCAAGTCATATGCTCCTCATTTCTGAATCTGCCAACGGGATGGTATGAGGCTCTTGCCAACGTGATGAAGAAATAGTATAGTCCAGGTCAGTAGCCAAATCGTGTCCGATTCGAGTCTCCGCTGACGGACTCTTACCCATTTGTACACCAGCTTTCCTTTTTTTTGTCCAGGATGAACACGAGCGGATGTCGAGAAGGGATCTCTCAACCACGGATCTCGTAAAAGGCTCTCAGGTATGTTGTGTAGTTGGTAACCAGCCTGGCTTGACCCGAGGTCTAGACGATAACAGTACCCAGGGTTGCAAAAGAAGACCCAGGACCAAGTCTTTCGTACAAGTACTCTGGTGCTAAGATCAATTATTTAGTTGGGATCCTCGGCGCTTGAGCGGTGAATAACGTTGATGAAACGCCGGGCCGCTTGAAACGCACATCAATCAAGGCCGGACGTTGTGTGAACGTCGCTAGTCCTTCATGGAGAAAGCTTTGTTGTTATCCCCAAGTACTACGGACTCCCATGCCACCAAGCCATCGAAGGGGTTGCGACTGATTGAGCGACCCGCCCCTGCGAATGGGTTGCTACCACTCCCCCGGACTTGATTTCAATTTTTTGTACATACAGGTTGTCTTGATTGCACGGTCCTTGGTCTCATTTTCCGCCCGCGCCCTTGTGCTAGCAGTGAGTTCTCCGCCAATGGTCTTTCAGACAGAAGCTTATGGATGGTTGTCTGACCATGCAGTCTAAATCACTTGTTTTCGATCGAACTCTAGCAGATTGATTATTTGTATGTCAAAAGTACATATTTTATCATTTTCGAATGCCTACTCCATGGATTATGATAGCTCCTTGTCTGACGTACATCTTTCTGGTTTTTTTCTTCTAGCGTCTGTTCAGTATATCCCGTCCGACATTGGGAGGTAGAGTTCTTTCTTCAAGCGCTGGTGCAAATACACACTAGGAGGTCGAGCATGCTCATGTGCAACACAGATGCATCTGGAGACAATGTTGGTGTCGCGTCCTCGATCTTGAGCTCAGGTGACGCCACTGGAGGTCATTGGTGGGGGTGATTGAAATACCCGATTTACCAGTGCCATTGGTGAGGAGTTGGGCAAGCTCGAACTCGGAATGGAGATTTTCTGTAGGAGGATCAGCGAGGGAGGGACGAGGGTAACAATCGCTTACTGATGAAGCCAACGGGTTACTTTGTGTGATGGGCAGGCGTACGCATTTCACTGGGAGGGCTGTGTTGTCAGTCGATAGGTGGCCCATAGTGACGATGTTGGCATGTAGATACCCAAGGCCATTGGCGACAGCTTGTCATTCGGGGAAGCAGGGACATATGAACGGCTGACCTTGGAGAGGAAGCGATGTTCTGCGAGCGCGATAGCCAAGCCGTCGAATCGTGCGTCCCGGTGTCATTGGCAGGAGCAAGAACGTGTCATCGGGGACTCGACGAGTCACTCGATGCAATACCACGCTAACCCTGGACACGATCTCACGCTATTGTCTTGCTGGGCCTCGAGCTCTAGTTTCAGGTCATACTCAGAGTCTTGTGCGTACTTTCACCTACTGATCAGTTCGGACGTACATGACCCCATCTCCCTCAATCCTTTGTTCCAATCTCACTACAGAATGGGCCCAACCCTACCACCCGCTCCTCGTCGGGGCCCTCCTTTTACACCGTCTCCTCATCTTCCTTGCAGGTGTAGGCATCACCGTTCTCAAATGCACAGCCTGCTCTTCAACAGTCTTTACCCTGCCCTCTTGGGTAGTAACTCAGGTCCCTTCGTCTCCCTCTCACCATCACACATACGTCCGCGTTTACGCTCACATCGTATCCTCGACGTCCACCTCTATTCTCCAGCACCTTGTCGGCCCCTTTTGACTTGCCCCACAGGCACAAGTTGAGCTCACGGTGATCGAGTGGTCCAAGGCATGCAGTACTGTAAGGATCAACAGGCGCACATCGCACAAATCAGATGTGGTTTCTTTACATGCAAAGGCGATGAGAAGGGCGCAAGACAGGAACGTAGAGAGGGCTTACCAGGGGCGAGGGAAGAAGCGATAGGATTGGCGACAGAGATGAGAGGAACAGATCCAAGGTATGTCTGCGACCCAATGAGATTTTTGCAGAGGGATTTAACCCAACAGCAGTGGATATATATTGCGCTAGACTGTGCATATTGTGTTGTGGGGTGATCCGTATGTGGTGCGCTGCTCGTTAGGGAATAACTAGTGCTGGGTAGTCTGGATATTGATGCCCGCTAGGAGTCAGGCGGAGGTGGGGCAACGCAAGGAGATAAAACTGGCGGAAGAAAAGGGTGGTGCTTAGAAGGTGTAATTGTGAACGTACGAGAGGAATTGGCAGTGGAACAGGCGAAAGTGACCATTGGAGACGCACGGGGTGAGGTAGTGCACTTGGGAAAGATTCCGGATGGATGGAGCAACAGTGTAGATGACCCAGGTAAGTTTGCAGGGCCTCGGTTGCGCCAATTTCTGATTGATCACTTGTTTTATTTATCAGGCTCAAGTCATATCACCCTCTTTCTCAGTCTACCAACAGAATGGTATGAAAATGGGATAGTTCAGGTCAGTAGCTGAATTGTGCCCGATTCGAGTGCGGTGCTCCCTTACCCAACTGTACACTAGCTTTCCCTTTTTTCTGGTTGAGAACCAAACACGAGCGGATGTCGTTCCCAAGGACTTTCTACCATAGACCTCGCAAACGGCTCTTAGGTATATTATATAGTTGGTAACTAGTCTGGTCTGATACTCTAAGACGCTAAAGGCAAGACCTAGGACAAAGTCTCATGCAAGTGCTCCGATGTTCCGATGAAGATTTCGTGAGCTTTGCTCCGGGATCGAGTGCAGTCAAACTAGACCAGACCATGACTGCATCCTGGTCCTTTCATCATACACTGAAGAAAGTAAAATCACCAATATTTAGTGTCAAGAATCAGTGTTATTTACTTGACATGTGCTATGAAAAAGAAGTGACAGACACTGATTGGGACGAAGGTCATATACAAAACAGTGACAAGGTACCTAAAATATTGTGCGTCGTGCATATCAAACCTCCGCCCTATGCAATGTTTTCAATGGACCATGCTGAGGATAAACAATGTCTTATGAGTAGTATTTTGGGTTCCTTGTCGATGATAAATGGCGTCTCATGCATTGTTTTTAGTGTTCTACATTGCTGATAAACTGCATCTTGGTACACCATTTTCAACGTTCAGTATCACAGATAGACTGCGTCCTAGGCATGACTTTGATGTTTCTATTGATCAATCCTCACACCAAACTTACAAAAGAAAAGCAATGGTATTTTACATTAGAAATACAATGGATGCAGCATATGAACCATGACACATAATGCAAATGCTGGTATCTCTGTTCATTGGCACTTGTGGGTGGTTGAGGATCCTTCATAGATGTTGTGCATGATGCCTTGGCGTCTGCTCATCTCTTTTGATTTGGATTTGCAGGCTCCTGCTCAAAGAATGGAGTGTTCTCATGTCCTCCTTTGTGTGTGTTTGATCGAGTATTGTGTTTCTTTGCTGCGCTCGACTGATTCAACTATCTACATTAGTGCCGAGCAATAACAAAACAAGTTTGTGAGTCAAACATTTGTGGGTTTCTTCTCACCAGCATGTCCTTTTCTACCTTTCTTTTGGGATCCATAGTCTGCTTGAGACTTGATGCTTTCTGTGCTCAGAGCAGTGTCAATCTACTTTACAGTTTAGTAACCCATGAGGAATGTAAGTAGTAGAACTAGACCATGTTCTCTTCACAACGTTCAATTGCTGTCTTGCTAGGACCAGCTTCAGCATTTTGATGTTGTTGGATGATTTGTGGTTGGGGCTGTGATGAACTGGCCTATAGATCCAAATCACAAGAATAAGTCCATAAGAACAAGAGAATACGTACTTGATCTTGTATGGGGTGTTCTTTCAATTGAAGTAACAAATTTGTGGCATTTGTTATGTCTTCTTCTGTTGGGATTACCTGCTGCCTGTCATCATCACCCCAGCCACCTTTTTGGCCAAGATGTTTGAAGGCCAAGAGCGTTGTATGGAAAATCTCATCTTCTTCAACATTGTCATCAAGAAGTGGGTACTCGAGATCTCCTATGTCGCTCGTGTGTAGCATGCAGTCATGTCCTTTTCTGAGTGAAGAGCACTTGAGATCCTGTGCAATTAGCAATGCAACAACATGTGGGACCATGAAGTACTGAAAGAATTGAGCATGGGATAGCAGCCTCATCGTTTGGGATCCTTTCTGATGGAAAGAGATTGATGAGCATGTGGAGAATAATTGAACCTCCCCTAGGTCTGTAACTAAAAGATTTTAGGCTTAAATGAACTATAGAACATAAATATGCTTCAAGTACTATTCAGGACAAACTCCTTTCCCAGTGGCAGTTTCATGCAAGTCTCTTGATAGCTTTATGGTTGTGAACATCTTGATTGTCCACTTTGTTGAGAATGATGATTATGTCATCATTAATCAGCATCGATTAGATGCTAGATCATGCTTATCTTCTTATCTATCTTATCTTTCTAGTAAGCATGATTACACATGATCCTATCTTAACGGATCATTACGTTTTCTATATGACACTGCTCATGTTTTGCTATTGGCTATTACTAATAGTACGATAAGAGAGTTTACTGCTATTGGCTGTTATTGTTCTACATATTTAGAACAACCATACAGATACAAACACAATGTACTGTATATAAGGAGGAGCTCCCATCTAGTCGCTCCTCTCTAACAGAATATCCATCTCTGTTCTCTTGTACTCGGTGTCTACACCTAGCACTACCCTATCCTTGATTACCGCCTCAAGTCTCCTACTAAGTGAGTATTCCCACTTAGCTCTTTCCTCAACCCTTTGGAGTCTTCTACTCTGAAAGGTTATGAGCCCTGTCGTTTAGACAAGGGAGTTCGTCTTTCGCTAGCACTTCATGATGCCTCCCTCCGTCTCACACGCAGGAGATTCATGGTGGTTGCTGGATCTATTATTTCTCTACACTCTGTTTACGAATTTATATAATGGCCTTGAGCTGGCCGTTATGGTGGAGCTAATGGCTCAATGCCTCCTTTTCACCTTTGAAAATGGATTTGCTGTCTTCTGGAAAAAATCCGAGGCTTTGATTGTGATTGCTCATGTTAAAACTCAAATGCATTCACACGAGCTAATGCTGACGGTGGCATTGAGTAGACTCATACCACCCTCAGTAAGTGACAGCACTTCGGCTCAACACCACCAAGGCACACCACCTCGAGAACCTCATGAACAAGTTTCATCTCAAGAATCTTCGGAAAATCCCATGGAAAACCCTCGAGAAGAGGAGAATCCTACGCCAGATACATCTGGTAGACCCCCTCAGTATGAAACTCATACTAGACCCATAGTGGATACTCACCTGGTTTCACCAGGCGTTCCCTTTGAGATCCCTTGTCCTATTTGCAATGGAGCAATAGAACGAGGAGAAATCCACTGACACGGTGAGACTGATGTTGTCAGATGTGGATCTAATGATGACTTACTTGACCATCAGTTCATCCCATTCGAGTTCTTTAGAGTCATCAGAGACCCAGGACAACCACCCTCACACACTCCCATCTCTCCCCCAAACACTCCAATCGTCCAAGCACTTGTCGAGCCTCCTCGATATTCTCAACGACATGCAGACAACCTCCTCGACACCTCTTCCCCATATGGGCTATGCACCGCCGCAGCCTCTCTTCCTTGGACTCCACAGGATGAAAACCACTGATCCCAGGAGGAGGAGGAAGCCCTTGCCGTTAGAGAAGCAATTGCCCTCAACAGCATCTGTTCCATCCTCACCCTCGCAGCAAGACGTACCCTCCAGCAACAGCTTGATGCAGAATGAGCCCTCGCAGTCGACCCCTCCGTCCTCACCAACATTGCAGTACCCACCATCACTGAAACTGGTGGCAAGACTCAAGACCCTCCTTCTGGAGGAAGAACCGCACAGGACGATGGAGGGCCTATTCAGACAGTGGCTCTTGGACCCCTCCACTTTGGCGAATTTGAAAGCTCCGGTTCAAATGGAGCAAGCCAACTATGAGCAGCTACAAGCACTGGCCAATCTAGGTGGCGCTCAGCTCGTAGATGTTGGGGGGGAGTTCCTCCAACAGCTCCCCAATGGAGAGCTTATGCAAGTATGACCCTGGGACCTGGATTGCTTCCTGCGGGTCAGAGTCAAAGAGCAATGGACGGTCAGCAATGTCCTTCACTGTCAAGAAGACGGGGTATCTCTCTTTGCCCACTTCCACCAGCTGCCTTGCCTCCTTCCTCTTCATCACCAACCAGTCACCAAGAGGGAGGTAGAGGTAGACCGACTCCAAATAGCGGAGATTCAGCTAGAGGCAACATATCCTCAGCTGCACCACCAAATCCCGCAGGAGAAAGTCCAATACTCCACTCGGATGGTCTACCCTTTCTGGATTCAATCTTGTGAGTCCGGAGCACGACACTCCGTCTGCGCCCTCTCGTACTGGACGGAGTCCATGGGCAAGGCCTATGAGGGTGCAGGTTGGGCTTTCTCAACTGCATCTTATGAAGATGCGGCTGATTACGTGGTAAGGGACCAAGGCTGGGAAATATTTAGAATGGACATTTTTCCTCCTTCATATGCAAACCTCCTTTTTATTAAGTCAAAGAACCCTAACTACATACCTGATGACCAGGATTGGTTAGAGACGGCAGATAGAGGATGGTACAGAGGAGAACCAGCGGAGGAATATGGGAGAAAAGTAGGAATGGGAGTAAGGGAGTGGAACAAGTGCTTCAATAAGCACTTCCAGGCTCTCATGAAAAAGAGAACACCCGAGATCTTCAGAAAGTCCTTGGCGATTCAGAAGCTGATACTTGAACATGCAGGTACAGCTTCAGAAGATGATGTCTACTGTACCCTCTCAGCAAAAACAAACAATCATGGACATACTGAGTTCCTTTCCCGAGCTAACAGACTTGGAAAGAGACGTGCTGCTGAGCAAGGTGAAGAAAAATGAAGAACTAGAAGATGTACTTAGGATATACGGTAGCTTTTCTTTACATCCTCTTTGGCCATTGGACAATTTTCATGGAGAAAGTTCTTATTTTGAATATTACGATATGAGTACAGTTGCTCAATTAAACACTTGGAATAACTTGTACACTATAGACTTTCCTTTTGAAACAACGACTATAAAAATGTTGTCTCATGAAAGAGATGGAAGGGTTATTACCTTTAAAAACCCCCATTACTTTGAATATTTATACTTTAAATCTTTCAAAAGACATTCTTCCAATCCATTAACATATCAATCTTCTACTTCTTCACTTCCAAGAACCAAAGAGGATCGAAGAAACTACTGGGACTCTCTTAAACCCACCAGGTTTAATAAAAAGGGACGTCGTACTCTTCTCTGGCTACAATCCAGAAGAAAAAGATCTACTTGGGTTCCACGCCCTCAGGATTTTCCACTTCCAGATTCTTCAGAAGATGAAACCGAAACACGAGAAGTACCATCTACTTTTAATCTTCTATCACATATATATGAAGACCTGTTTGCTGAATATGGTTTGATAGATCTCATCCAACTCCTATAAATGGCTGCTATCACTGTATCTCCTGACTTCAAAACTGACAACACCATCATCGCTAGAATACCGATTCTTAAAGGTCCAACCAATTATCCCATATGGAGCATACATCTCCAATCTGTTCTCCAATCTCTCTCCGTTTGGTCCTGGATTTCTGGGACCACCACTTTTGTTGGTATGGCCAATGCCGATTGAGAAAAGTGGGAAGTCATTGATAAAAGAGTGTGGCATTATTGCCAACACAATCAGTGACACATTCATTCATCATGTGACATGTGAGTATGTGGATCCTGCCGTTAAAGCTTCTGCATCGAAAGCGATCTGGGAGAAGATGCAGTCTTTGTTTGTATCATGAGGCTTGGCTGGACTGTTCCATCTGTTCCATCAAGCCAACCGGGTTATGATTAACCCAAGAACGGCAAGCGAAGACATTAATTGTGTTACTTCACTTTTCGATCAGATGAAAGATGCTGGTCTTATCCTTCCCAACTCCTTTAAGGCGATGTTCCTTTTGGAACACCTTCCTGGAGACATGTACCAGTTCTGTTCCACTGTGGCTTTAACCACAGAAATCGCCAATTTTACGGTGGATACCATAACCACCAAAATCTTGGCAGAAGTCTTGATGCTTGCATCGAGATGTAACCTTAAAACCAGAATCTCAAATATAGAAGTGGGACCTTCCACTTCTCAACAAGTAAGTACTGCGAATAGAACCAATGTCATTTGCAAGGGACCACCAACTTATAATAAATGGCATCCTTTTAAGGCTAGTAGTTCAAGACTGAACCAACCCTCTGGAAACAGTGGTCCACAGGGACGCACCAAATTCCAAAGGAGACTCACTTCCTTCAAAGACAAGAAGGAAGCTAGCTGAGCTGGTTTTGAGATGAGAAAGCAGAACAAAGGGAAAGGAAAGGCACCTGCTACCAATATGGTAGATGGAGAACAAGGTTTCATACATGAAGTTATCATGGAAGATGAAACTAATGAATTGAATGAAGCAAACGAGGCACATTGGAATGAAGATATGCCACCCTGGCCTGAAAGCCCAGAAGGTGTTATCTTCAACCCGGAGGAACCTTCAGAGAACCTAAACACATGGGAAACAGGACACGAAGATTCAGGTATGGATGATGTTCATCGTCCTTCCTTTCGAAGGAGCTCCTCTTTCTAACTCTGAGATGAAAGATGGAGCAGGACCTTCTCAGATTCTGATCAGAAATGATCAAGACAAAGAACTGAAGCAAGAGAATGCTTCGAGACAACTGAGAAGAGAAAGAAAAAGGAGAAGACAGTGATTCCCATAGGAGGTTTGATCTCACAAAGAAATCATTTTAACAATCATAGCACTCTTCATACCTCAAAAATACCTTACACATCCACAGAAGCATTCCACACTTCTGCTCATATACACCAAGTATATGAAGAACCCAGAGGTATCTCGCAGGCCAATTCAAAGACTGAATTGACTTATGAGTTACACATAGTCAATCCTACTCACAAAGGCCTTGTTCCAACAAGAGAACCTCATGTATATGAGAGACAGAGATTAGACTATGATGATGAGGATAGAGTAACCTTCTATGACGAAGAGAGCAATGAATATCTTTGCTACTATCTCGGAGAAGAATCTTCGAAGAGTGATTTCTCTAAGAATCATTGGATGATTGACAGCGGATGTACTCATCATCTATCACCATATATAGATGACTTTGTTCATCTAAATCAATATATCAAAAAGGCATCCATAGCAAATGGAGAATCATCTCCACTATATGGACCAGGAACAGTTCTTCTAAAACAAACAGATGGTACAATTGAACCAACAATCATAACTTTAAACGATGTATGGTATGCTCCACATATGGTAAATTTCGGAGTGGAAGACTCCAAACGGTCAAGGAATGAGCTAAGTGGGAATACTCACTTAGTAGGAGACTTGAGGTGGTAATCAAGGCTAGGGTAGAGCAACAGTGATAGTCTGGTGCTGAGAATAAGAACAGAGAGATGGATATTCTGTTAGAGGAGCGACTAGGTGGGAGCTCCTTCTTATATACAGTACATTGTGTTTGTATCTGTATGGTTGTTCTAAATACATAGAACAATAACAGCCAATGGCAGTAAACTCTCTTATCATACTATTAGTAATAGCCAATAGCAAAACATGAGCAGTGTCATATAGAAAATGTAATGATCCGTTAAGATAGGATCATGTGTAATCATGCTTACTAGAAAGATAAGATAGATAAGAAGATAAGCATGATCTAGCATTGATTAGATGCTGATTAATGATGATGTAATCATCATTCTCAACAGTAAACAGACTTCTGTCTGTTCCATCGTTAACAGACCACAGCTTTTGCTGTGAGATAACATCAAAAGGATCCAGCATTTGGGACAAGAGAGGACGTGAGGTGATCCGGGCAACAGCCTCATCACCCACTGACAACCTCCATTGGTTTCAGTCAAATATGATTACTCCAATGATAGGATCTGTAACCTCTCTTGTGGATCTTAATTCTTATCAGATTTGGCATCAACGTTTTGGACATACGTCAAAAAACACTTTAAGACATGCACACATGAATTTAACCAGAGTTCCTCAACTCCAAGAACAACCCATAAACATTCCATGCAAAGGATGTTCTATGGGTAAAATGCCCGATCGTGCCTTTCCACAATCCGACAAATGAGCATCTCGTCCACTTGAACTGGTTCACACCGATTTGGTTGGCCCAATGCCAATCAAACCACGTTCTCGTGCTAAATTTATTCTCACATTCATTGATGATTACTCTGGGTACGCTCTAACTTCCTTCTTGCAGGTCAAGTCAGATACCTTCCAGCATTTCTCTAATATGGTATCTTGGGCCAAAACCTTCACGGGCCATAAATTAGGCTCTGTCCGTTTGGACCGAGGGGGGGAATTCATGAGTCATGAGTTTCAAATGTTCCTCACTTCCAGAGGCATAACTCACCAAACTTCAACCCCTCATACACCTCAGCAAAATGGAAGAGCTGAGAG
>JBBPMY010000290.1:0-20760 GCA_038090615.1 Phylloporus gajari | reverse complement strand
TCGATCAAGTACGAAACGAGCTAGGCAAGGAGATGGATCGTCGTTGGGTGGGCGCCATGCCCCTCGATCTTTTTTTCGAAAAGTTTCTCCCTCGTCCCAATGCACCGTTACCGCATGTCCCAAATGACGCGTTCGATCGTGTTCCCAAAGACGGGGTCGAGAGCACCGTATATAACAAATTCGTGAGCGCTTCTGTTAGCTCGTAGCGTCACTTGTCTCATAATGGCCACAATTAGATCGACGCGATTCGGGAATGGACGCCTAGCTTGCATGCTATAAACACAAGTAACCGGCAAGACACGGTGAATCACTTGAAGTTGAAGACAGATATTTCGTTCTACAAGCGGACCGACGATGTGGAGCCCCCAGCAAGGACAGATTTCTCAAAAATGGAACTCTGGATCGAGTTCAAGATGAAGACACAAGGCGTTGCCTTCCAGGATCCCCCGGAGTTGGAAGACTCGACGAAGATGGCAGAGGCATGTCGCTTGATGGCCGACAAAGGATCATTCACTCCAGACACCGTGGATGGAATGAATACGCGCGGCCAACTAGCACACTACGCTGGCGCTCAACACAGCCTACAATTTCGACATTTTTCTTTTTCGGTTCTCATTGAAGGTGATAAAGCCCGGTTCCTGCGATGGGATCCTGCCGGTACTGTCGTGACGATTGGATTCGACTACCGAACGAGGCCCGAGCTGATGGCCGAATTTCTGTGGCGGTTCAACCATCTTTCTGCCGAGCAGCGAGGACACGATCGATCAGTGGAATCTGCAAACCTTCTACCCGATGAAGATGCACGAGTCAGGGAGAAGCTCAGGATCAAAGATATCAGCGTACCGCTGTACAGATACACGTTGCACGGTCTGAAGGGATACGCATATGGTCCTCGACCGCCAACTCAAAATCGGTCGCTCGTCAGCCGATGTACTCGCAGCTTACCACTGATTTGGATTCCTCACGTGAAGGTCGATGGAAGAACCGAACCGTCTCCGAATCCTGAACCATCTGGCGAGCAAGATGCACGCCGGGTGGAAAAAGAAGGACCGTGGACTGAAGAAAAGCTTATCTACATGAAGGATACCTGGCGATACTTGTCAAGCTCGGTCGATGTCAAAGTCAAACCCGAACACGAGATCTATGAGATTCTGCACGCTCACAAGACGCCGAATATCCCGGAGCATGTTGCTGGCAGTGACATCCCCCGTGGAAAGACGAGGACGCAAGAGTTTCGAGGCGCGAAATGGTTATGTGTAGAGCCGACTATATCTCCGTTCCAACACTACCGGTTGATCCATGGGATTGTAGGACACGCACTCTCCGAGTTCAACTGCACAAAACAATTTGTCACTGCCGTTTTCGATGCGCTCGGGGGTGCGTTCCTCATAATCATATCAAAGAATGATATCTCATACATGTCCGTACAGCTCACGCCCATGCGTTTGAAAATGCGAAGCTTTTGCATCGGGACATAAGCTCAGGAAATATAATCCTTACCGATGAAGGAAAGGGACTGTTGATTGACTGGGAGATGGCCAAGGAGGTAGGCCAAATCGGGAACAGGCGGCCTGAACGCACAGTATGTCATCCGATGCAACGTATCTTGACCATGCATTGATCACCATCCACTCGCTCAGGGGACATGGCAATTCATGTCCGCTAATCTGCTCAAGAATCCTGGCAAGATGCACACGATAGCGGATGACCTCGAGTCATTTCTTCACGTCCTTGGTTGGATGACCTTGCGCTATGTACCTGCCATTGATAGGTATCGCGCTTTCCAACGTGGTCGGGATATGGCTATGTTCGATGAACATTGGGACACGGATGAATATTGGAAGGAAGGCGGATGTTTGAAGTCCCGTACGTTGGGTGCAGGACACTATCCTTCAGAAGTGTTCAGGCCTAAAGTGGATACACCACTCTTTCAACTTATCCGGACGCTGAGCATGCCCTTCAAGTCACTCTATGGTGGTTCAGTCGACGTCGTTGGTGATGACGATGATGCGGCATTAGAGGCCCGTCGTTACAACAGGAACATGGAACGGTTGCAGAACCCCTCTTGGTTCATTGATGGAATGGGAACGGCTCTGGCGACGGAAGGCTGGCCGATGGATGACAAAGCGGACGAAACGCTCCCTATTGGTCGACTCTCGCACGAAACCGAGGTCCAAGTACGGAACAGGACCAGCCAACTTCAGGACAGCCACAAAACGTGGGTAACGTCAAAAGGGATTCCACGAAGCTCGAAACGGGAGGCGAGTCCTACACCAGAGTCGAGTTCGAAACGTCGTCGCGGCACGCCTGTTGCTTCGGAATTACATACATCTTGATCGTTTTGTTCTGAATTTATATTTTCTTCCCTAGATGTACGACACAAGTTGAATACGTTACAATATTGTATTTAGTAGTTGTGAATCCGATTTCTACCGTATGAGTTGAACGTTGAACCGTGAATGACGTTGATCGTCGCTTGCTACCATAGAATACAGAGTTTGTGATCTCTATTTTTTTCAGTTTCTGCGTGCAAGGAATGGCGGGCGAAAGTGTTTTGAATGTCTGACCCTATAACAAAGTAATATGTGGCAACACTCCAAGGATTCAATGATGCTAATGCACAAAGAAAGGGATGCATTCGAAGTCTGGAACGTACCCCCTTCTTTCCACGTCTGATCGATTCAATGTCAAGGTCTGCGGCCTCAAGCAGGACAATCGACAACCCCAACCAAAAGCGCTGCAGGGCAATAAAAAGCATTCTCACAACACTCCAAAGGTTCGCCGAGGCTGGTAACCGCAAGAATCAGTACAACTACAATTAGTTAGGTTAAACGAGCGTACCCCAGTTGATTGTCTAGCACTAAACGGAGCTCTACGAGTATGGCATCACCGAGGAGTCTAGATAGTGTTTGTTCTACGAAGCGGGTACTTCAGTAGCCAGGGAAGGTGGGATGTAATGGTACCTTGTTGAACGCGCCGTACCTGATGATATGTTGCCAAAGCCAATGCTTACCAAAATGACTGGCGCTATTATCTCGCACTTGAGAAGTAACCTGAGCGTTTCTGAGGAGTATATTGCGATCAGTTGCGAGAGTAATCGCTGTTGCGCCAACCGTACTTGCTCATAGTAATGCAAGCAGAGTTTAACGGATCATCGTGGAGATGGCGAGCCCAAACGCATCGAGCGTGCGCCGTGTGTCAGCATACCAACAACGATGCAGTTTATGGACTCGGTGGAGGACAAGCCAATGTGTAGGTGCACGCAGATGATCCCAGCGAATGGTTCTTGTATCCTCGGTGTCATACCGGTTCAATCTTGGGTGCAAGTGCCTAAGAAGGTAGGAAGAGAACATCACACCCACTGCCTAGGCATTTCTGATGGAAAAGAAGGTGGCCGGATGCGAATTGTAATAAACTGACCTCGAGGGAAGAACTACTCAACGACTCGCCCAGACTGGTACTTATCACGATCCTGGACCGAACCACAGCTCAAACCACAGTTACTCTTGTTTCCTCGCTACGCGTGCTACGACCACGAGAGTTAAAAGTACTCGCTTGCAATATATGATAATATGACACTTGTTGCTCCAGGCCTTGACGTCCAACGCGTAAGTCGCGTAGTTATGAAAGGGGTCATATGAGGAGTGTAGATATGGAAATGCGCAGTCCGTTGCGGAGACAGGGTTGAATGCGCCTGGGTAGTGAATGGGAGTACGTGTCTCAAATCGGCGCGGGAGAAATGAAATCAGCGCCCAGTCGGACACGCTGACTATCAATTCCATCACATATACCCACGTACCACAAACTCTTCGTTCGCCCTCTTTATTTTGTTGACGTCCGAGTGGTCGGCGATGAGTGGTGCGTGCTAAGAGATAAAGGTGGATCAGTGCTAATGGTTAAACAAGAACATTCCCAGTCCATTAAAATTGACACTGGTGACAGGGTAAACGTGGTGACATTTTCGGCGAACGGCGAATATCTCGTCAGTGGGGGTTATGGGAGTGTCCAGGTGTGGCGAGTGAAAGACGGCGTTGAACGAGTAGCGATAATGCAAGTCAAATATGTCTGGAGTATCGCCGCCTCCAGGGATGGCCGATACGTCGCAGCTGGGTCAAATGACAGCGGCGAAGTGCTGGTTTGGGACACGACGAATTTTGAACGAGTCTTTGCGGGCAAGACTGGTGTATGGAACATCCAGGACATTGATTTCTCGTTGGATTCGTCTCGGCTCATCTCTGCTGACAGTCTGAAAGACACAGCCAGCATTTGGGACATCGCAGTGGGCAAGAAAGTGCGGACGCTCCACCACGATTGGGTTCTCGCAGCCAAATACTCTCCACAAGGGGACCGAATTGCAACAGCTAGTGAAGAATGCATTCGAGTCTGGGACAGCATCGATGGCCGCTTGCTGGTCGACCTCAAAACAGTGCAACTGAATCCGTGGCATGGCCTTCTCTGGTTTAATAATTACCTCTTCGTCAAAACAAAAGACGACAAAATTGAGCAAATCGACGCGTACACTGGGTCAACCGTCGCGGGGTGGCCAGTTTCTGACGCCGACTCATGGATGACCCTGCCGCAACACGGGAAGCTCATAGCATACTCTACAAAGGACAGTGTCACGTTCTGGGACACCTCCACGCATATCCAACTTGGCATCATCTCGCGGAACAGTCGAACAAGCTCCATCGCATTCTCTCCAGATGACCGGCTTGCAATTGTTGCACAAGAACAGACAGTTATCGTGAAAAATCTTTCTCTTATTCAAGTACGTTCTCACACACTCGCAAGCTCTCCTTTCTCATCTATGCCACACACAAGAACCTGGACATCCGCATTGAAAACGCTACACTCAATGCGTGGAAACATGAGCAACTTACCCCTGCGGAAGCGTTCCTAACTGCGGCAATTCCGACGTCCAAGAATACAGTGCATCATGTTCTTGCGAGTCGAGCTCTTGTCCGGGCACGCTCGCAGCAGTGGGACGCAGCACTTGAGGATGCTGAGAAGGTGCATGTTGCTCTGCTTTGACCTATATAGTTGCTGACGCCATTTTAACTAACCAGTCTATCGAAATCCAGTCATCCGCCATTGGCTATATTGCGAAATGTGCGGTCCTTGTTGGGAGGGGGGAGTTGCACAAGGGATGTCAGGTGTGCGACATTGCATTCCACCTTCATCCAAACCATGCACCCATTCTCCTTCTCGTTAAGGTCTGTATTCTACGCGGCGCCTGACTTGGTGCTTTTCCGACCTTTCTTTTATGTCAGGCCGTTGTCCTCTTTATGGCCGGAGAGCATGACGATGCGATATCGCGTATAGATGACCTCATTGCTGTCGCGTGCTTTGACTCGACGTTCTACGTAGTCCAGGCACGTGGATGGTGTACCCATCATTCTGCAGCATCGCGCTAATGTTCTCGATAGGCGTACATGTACCTTCTTCTTGGGAACTTGCATATGGAGATTCGCGACTACAAGCGCGCGTCTCAGTTGTTTGAGAACGCGCACGTTAAGCTGGGTAGCCGCACTCGCCCGCCACCATTGATAGTCTCATTGGTATATTCCCAATTACATTGTAGTGTGCTCGGATCAATTCTAATTATTCACAGATTTCGGGGTGGAAGTTTGATGACCTTGCAATCATGATTCAACAACGATTGTGCGATGCCCTCTTTGAAGCGGGTGAAACGAGGGAGGCTTGTCAGTCAGTGTTGCGCATGGTGAATCAAGAGATCAATGTGTATGAGCCCATCAAGACGTGGGTTTGCGGTCAGCCATTGTCCTATCTCTCCTTTGAGTACATGGTTCAAATTCATTGCAGAGTTCATGCAACGATGTCTCTCCACTCAGATAAACAATGGCAACGCAAGTTCGGCGACCGCTAGCGACAGCAATGCACCAAATCCTATGATACCATTATTAAGAGAATGGGCGAGATTCAGCCTGACAGCCATGTCGTGGAAGGATACTGTAGCTGCTGCGACGGGTGTGAGTGTTCTTTCCCTTAGTACTCTCGTACTTGACCTATTTGGCGTGTAGTTTGCGCTTCCAAGATCCGTAATCTATCAAGCCGTGTGTGAGCGCCTCGAAAACACCGGTGATATTATGGATGCGGCTGCATGTTTCTACCAAATATGTGACCAACTGGCGCATGAGATAGATGGCAAACAAGTGACCTGGATTGATGGTGAGTGATCATGTGTACAAACGGACATTGATATGACTTTCCTTTGTCAGAGTTTAAATCTAGATGCTGTGGGAAACTACAGGACCTTGGGGACATCGCAATGAATGCAAAGCGGTATGACGACGCCATATTGCAATTTACGATCGCCCTCTCTCTACGTCCTCCTACCGCACCGAACCTGCTAGTCAAGCGAAGCATGGCACATGTGGCAAAGGGCGATTGGGATGATGCCCTAAGTGATGCACACGAGGCAACCAGCTCTTGGCTTCTTTTTTGCCTACGCTAACGATAGCTCGTCAGGTGATTAACCTTGATCCCTCTTCTCCGTTGGGTTACGAAAGGAGACATGCCGCTTTGCATGGTATGGGATACTATGATAGTGCGACGCACGCATTTGAGGCGATGCTATCGAGGATGTCAGCATCATGCGACCCGGAGATTCGTGGTGAGAGCAACCACCCCATGCAGATACACCTTTTGATACCCTCACATAGATCGGTCCCACCATTATGTCAGGCCAGAGAAAACGAAAGATGCGATACGCATAACTATCAAGGATACCATCAGCGACTACCCGCCAGTACTCATTGACACAAAATCCGGTCGTCTCTGTAACAAATCCGAGCAGGCTACCGCATTCGAATCAACAACCGACTTCATGAAACTGATCTCATCGGTGACCACGCACATTAACCATACTTCTATCGCGGAGGAAGTTGGGAAATTCTACCACTACGCCACATTCTCACACAAGTGGGAGGAAAATGAACCTCTGTTTGAAAGAGTCATCGGAGTCGTGGTATATGATCTCAAAGCATCTCCCACTCATGAGAAGCTCCAAATGTTCTGCAAGATCGTTCGAGAGGCTGGCTTTAATTGGGCATGGAGTGATACATGCTGTATCAACAAGGGAGATCATTTCGTGCTCCAAGAAGCGCTGGTTAGCATGTTCAGCTGGTATGAACGTTCTTCAATGACGATCATCTTCCTCCGTGGGGTTGATCGCCTAGCAAAGCGCGGTGCACTGACGAGGAGTATATGGAATATGCGAGCATGGACGTTACAGGAGTACCATGCGTCAAAGGTGGTCCGAGTCTACACGGAGGACTGGACACCTTACCTGGGTCTCGAGATATACAACCACAAGGAGTCGCCCGAGGTCATCTCGGAGATGGAGGAAGCAACAGGCATTTCAGCACGAGCCATGATGGCATTGCGTCCTGGCTGTAACGACATTCTAGAAAAACTTCGTCTGGCCTCTATGCGACAAACAACACGAGTCGAGGATGCTGCCTACTCACTACTTGGTATATTCTCCATGTCGTTGCCAATTACATACGGAGAGGGAGATAAAGCGCTCGGTCGGCTCTTGGCACAACTACTCTCGAGCTCAGGGGACACGAGCATCCTTGCTTGGACGGGGAGATCCAGCAGCTTCAATAGCTGTCTTCCATCCAGTATCAGTGTTTTCAGCAAGTTTCCGACCTCCCACATACCAGCAGCCATATCCAACGCTGGAATGGGGGCTATTACCACCGGATTTCGCTCGCTCGACCTCACCTCACTTACGAGGCTGTATGACGGAGTGAATGAACTCCCTGCACCATCGTTTTCAGGACTGCGAATGAAACTCCCATGTCTCGCTTTCAAACTCGGACAGCTATCGGTTTCTAGGGATGGACTGGAATATGTTTCCCGCGCACAGACAAACGTGCTTGGGGCTGTGGAGATTAGAACTGATGACGATCTCTCCCAGCTGGGTTCCCTATGCCTCGTCCACCCTTGGATCGACTTTCTTCTCGATAGACAACCTGTTGGGAATGTGCCCGAGATGATCGCCGAGGAGAATGCGGACGACAAGGTGTCTGTGCTAGGCGACTCGCCTTCATCCCCTGACCTATCCAATATCGCATCAACGACCAAGCAAACGCGAACCGCACGGCTCATGTCGCGCATCGGACGGCCGTTTGGCGGTCGTTCCACCCAGGATGTTTCATCGCTTTTGCCCCCTTCAACCCTATCACCTGTGGAAAAGCGGTTGCGTGTCCGCGAATTTATCGCCCGACTCGGGCAGCCGTTTGGTGCTCTGCTGCTCACCCCCACACGCCGGAATATGGAGGAATATAGGCGAGTCGCTGCAGAGAGTTTGATTACGGTACAAGTGGAGGAGTTTACGCCGGAAATATTGGAAAGGTTGATACGTAGTGTACGGGTGTTGGATGTGCTTTGATAGAATAGAGATTCTTACTACTGCTATGCCTTCTTACGAAGAATCCACTTACTCAACAGGCTGTCGTTTCAACGTCAGTGTGACTCTGGTACGAACGTAGTTGTGATCACACTCGTTGGATTGACTTTGGATGAATTCGTTGCAACACCCGCCAAGTCTCTCAACCGGCGTCGAATCGCCCCTACAAAGATACTTTGAGCATTTTATAGTGTGTTGCAACAGTTCGACAACTAATAAGTCTTGTACATCCGGAGAAAATACAAGTTTGGGAAACAATTGAACGATCAGGAAGGTAACTCCGATGCGGCAGGTGTAACTCGACGACGTTTCGAACTCGACTCTAGTATAGGACTCGCCCCACGTTTCAAGCTTCTCGACATCCCTCTCGACATTACCTTGTCGTGGTTATCCTGAAGTTGGCTGGTCCTGTTCCGCGCTTGGATTTCTGTCTCGTGCGAGAGTCGCATAATGGGGAACATTCCTCCGCCTTGTCGTCGATTGGCCAGATCTTGTCCAAAGCACTTTCCGTCACGTTCATGAACCAGGATGAGTCTCGCAGCCGTTGCATGTTCCTCTCGTAACGACGTCTTTCCATTGATGCGATGGCAAGAATTTCGTCACGATCCTCGTCCTCGTCGTCACTGTCAGGTTCAATGTAAGAGCTATAGAGAGACACGAGGGGCGTGCTCAATGTCCGAATAAGTTGAAGGAGTGGTGTTTTTGTTCTTGGCCGAAATGCTAGCGATGGGTATGACCCAGAGCCCAGAACAATGGTCTTCGTACTTCCGCCCTTCATCCAAAGTCCATCCATGTCCAGATATTCGTCAAACATGACAAGGTCTCAGCGTCGTTTGACATCCAGATAACTGTCAACGGCGGGCACATGGCGCAAGGTCATCCATCCAAGGACGTGCAGAAATGACTCGAGATCGTCCGCCAATGTATGTCTCTTGTCAGGATTCTTGAGCAGATTTGCAGACATGAATGGCCACGTTCCCTAAGCAAGTGGGTGGTGATTAATGCGTGATCAGGATATGTTGCATTGAATGACATACCGCACGGTCGGGCCGCATATTCTCGATTTGGTCCACCTCCTTGGCCATCTCCCAGTCGATCAACAGTCCCTTGCCTTCATCAGTGAGGATTATGTTCCCCGAACTTATGTCCCGATGCAATAGTTTCGCATTTTGATACGCATGGGCGTGAGCTGTACGGGCATGTATTAGACATCATCCTTGGGTATGGCTATAAAGGAACGTACCCTCGAGAGCATGGAAAACGGCAGTGACAAGTTGTTTCGTGCAATTGAACTCGGAGAGTGCGTGTCCCACAACCCCGTGGAAGAGTCGGTAGTGCTGGAATGGCGATATAGTCGGCTCTACACATAACCATTCCGCGCCTCGAAACTCCTGGGTCCTCGTCTTGCTACCGGGAACATCACTACCAGCTACATGCTCCGGGATATTCGGTGTCTTGTGAGCGTGCAGAACCTCATAGATCTTGTGTTCGGGTTTGACCTCGACGTCGGCAGAGTTTGACAAGTATCGCCAGGTATCTTTCATGTAGATTAGCCTTTCTTCAGTCCACGGTCCTTCTTTTCCCTCCGGGCGCGCGTCTTGTTCGCGAGATGGTTCAAGATTGGCAGATGGTGCGGTGCTTCTATCGTCCTTCACGCGAGGGATCCAAACCAGTGGTAAGCTGCGAGTACATCGACTGACGAGCGATCGATTTTGAGTTGGCGGCCGAGGACCATAGGCGTATCCCTTCAAGCCGTGCAATGTGTATCTGTACAGCGGTACGCTGATACCCTTGATCCTGAGCTTCTTCCTAACTCGTGCGTCTTCATCGGGTAGAAGGTTTGCAGACATCACTGATCGATCGTGTCCCCGCTGTTCGGCAGAAAGATGGTCGAACCGCCACAAAAATTCGGCCATCAACTCGGGGGTCGTTCGGTAGTTGAATTCAATTGTCACGACTGTGCCAGCAGGATCCCATCGCAGGAACCGGGCGCGATCACCTTCGATGAGTATGGAAAAGGAGAAGTGTCGGAATTGTAGGCTGTGCTGAGCTTCAGCATACTGCGCTAGTTGCCCGCGCGTATTCGTCCCATCCACGGTGTCTGGAGTGAAAGACCCTTTCTTAGCTACTAGATAGTAGGCTTCTGCCACCTCCGCCGAGTCTTCCAGCTCTGGAGGATCCTCGAAGGCAACGCCTTGTGTCTTCATTTTGAACGCAATCCAGAGTTCCATCGTTGAGAATTCCGTTCTTTCTGGGGGCCCCGCATCGTCGGTCCGCATATAGAATGAAATGTCGGTTTCCAACTTCAAGTGATTCGTCGTGCCCTCCCTGTTAGTTGCGCTTATAGCGTGCAGACTCGGCGTCCATCCCTGGATCGCATCAATCTAAGTGTGGCCATCGTCAGAAATTAATGTTACATGCCGACAGAAGCACTCACGAATTTGGTATAGACGGTACTCTCGGCCCCGTCAATTGAGACACAATCGAACGCGTCATTTGGAACATGCGGTAACGGCACATTTAGACGAGGGAGGAATTTTTCGAAGAAGAGATCGAGGGGCATCGCACCCACCCAGCGATAGTCCATCTCCTTGCTTAGTTCGTTTCGTACTTGGTTAATCTCGGACACGAATGCCAGACTTCCGCTGTACTTCCTTTCAGCTAGGGTGGACTCGCTGGTGATTTCGAGTTGCGAAACGGGTAGTGCTTCTCCTCCAGACGTAGAGTCCGGTTTAGTGGATGCCTTGTCCTGGTGAGTATCAGACATGTTAATGAGCGTGCAGCGATGAGAAAGAGAATTGACGAACGATTTGTGGTCCAGGTAGCCCGGATATTTATCCTATCTGATGGCGGAGAAGGCTGTGAAGTGAATGCCAACAGACATCTACATGGTTGATGGACAAGTGTGTGACGTCCACAGTGCCCCACAATAGATACCTTTTTAGTGTAATTGGCCCCTGATTGTACCACGACATCCCTGACGGCCTGACCATCCAGCTGCTTGAGCTCCGTTTAGTACCGTACGGCTACTTGTAAGCCTGGTTTTTTTGTACAAAAAATTGTTACACAAGATGGATCCGGGTAAGCGAGCGAGTGGATGCACGCAGGTACGCCCGTACGACTTGGCACGAGTCGTGCGGCGCCAGGAATGGGGCCCACTAGTGGCAAAAGAATAAATATTCCGACTGGCCACATTGTTGTATCAGAGGTCGTTTACCGCTTCGGGCCGCTCTGGCTTGATTGAAGTTCAATGAACGCTCCCCACAGGCGCAACGACCATCCTAATCCTTGTTCGGCCGGGTGTGCTATCGCTGGCCTGATCTTTTCCTGAGATCTTCGAGATATTGCCAGAGGGCTCATCTATATGCGCATAAATTCACACTTGTCTGAGTATTCTATGACATACAATCGAACAAGTGTTGTACATGCAAAGAAAATACAAGTTCGGGAAACAACTAGACCTGAACGATCAGGAATGTGACTCCGATGCAGCAGGCGCAATCCGACGACGTTTTGAACTTGATTCTGGTGTAGGACTCGCCCCTCGTTTCGAGCTTCTGGGAAGCCCTTTTGACTTCACCAACATGTTGTGTATTTCCTGGAGCTGGCTGGTCCTGTTCCGCACTTGTGTTTCCGTTTCGTGCGAGAGTCGAGCAACAGGGAGTGTTGCATCTGCTTTATCGTTGGTTGGCCAGACCCTCTTGTCCAAAGTTCTTCTGATTTTTTTGACGAACCAAGCGGGGTGCTGTAGCCGCTTCATGTCTTTCTTGTGATCCTGGGCTCGCATGGCCCCAGCATTATCGTCAGAGTCGTCCGAATCCGAGTCACTGCTGTCAGAGTCTGTGTCTTCGTCACGATCGTGCTTCAACGAACGCCTATAGAGAGACTTGAATGGATCACTCAAATCTCGAAGAAGCCGGAAGAGCGGTGTGCGCGTTCTTGGTTTGAACACTTCTGAAGGATATTGCTCTGAACCCAACGTACGGGACTTCAGGTTCCCGCCTGCCTTCCAATATTCGTCTATGTCCAAATGTTCATCGTACATGGCCAGATCCCAGCCTCGTTGGACAGCGCGATAGCTATCAACCGCGGGCACATAGCGCAAGGTCATCCAACCAAGGACGTGGAGAAATGACTCGAGGTCATCCGCTATCGTGTGCATCTTGCCAGGATTCTTGAGCAGATTGGCGGACATAAATTGCCATGTTCCCTGAGGGAATAGACGCTGATCAATGGGCAATCAGGATATATTGCATTGGATGACATACCGTACGCTCTGGACGCCTATTTCCGATTTGGCCCACCTCTTTCGCCATCTCCCAGTCGATCAATAGTCCCTTGCCTTCATCGGTAAGGATTATATTCCCTGAGCTTATATCCCGATGCAAGAGCTTCGCATTTTCGAACGCATGGGCGTGAGCTGTGCATGCATAGATTAGACATCATCCTTGCATGTGGCTATAAGGGAACGCACCCTCGAGCGCATTGAATACAGCAGTAACAAGTTGTTTTGTGCAGTCGAACTCGGACAGGGCATGTCCCACAATCCCATGGAGGAGCCGGTAGTGTTGAAATGGCGATATGATCGGCTGTACACATAGCCATTCCGCGCCTCGAAACTCTTGCGTCCTCGTCTTGCCACCAGGAACGTCACTGCCAGCGACATGCTCCGGGATATTCGGCGTCTTGTGAGCGTGCAGAATCTCATAGATCTCGTGTTCAGGTTTGACCTCAACGTCGGTCGAGCTTGACAAGTATCGCCAGGTGTCCTTCATGTAGATAAACCTTTCTTCGGTCCACGGCCCTTCTTCCTCTGGATGTACGTCTTGCTCGCCAGATGGTTCAGGATTGGCAGATGGCTCGGTTCTTCCATCGGCCTTCACGTGAGGAATCCACACCAGCGGCAAGTTGCGAGTACATCGGCTGACAAGCGATCGATTTTGAGTTGGCGGCCGAGGACCGTAAGCGTATCCCTTCAGACCGTGCAATGTGTATCTGTACAGCGGTACGCTGTTGTCCTCGATCCCGAGCTTCTCCCTCACCCTCGTGTCTTCGTCAGGTAGAAGGTTTGCGGGCACCACTGACTCGTCGTGTCCTCGCTGCTCGCCAGAAAGATGATCGAAGCGCCACAAAAATTCGGCCATCAGCTCAGGCCTTGTTCGGTAGTCGAATCCAATCGTCACGACCGTACCAGCAGGATCCCATCGCAAGAACCGGGCGCGGTCACCTTCGATGAGTATGGAAAAGGAAAAGTGTCGGAATTGCAGGCTGTGTTGAGCGCCAGCGTAATGTGCTAGTTGCCCCCGCGTATTCATCCTGTCTACGGTGTCTGGGGTAAAAGACCCTTTCTCGGCCATTAGACGACATGCCTCTGCCATCTTCGCCGAGTCTTCCAACTCCGGGGGATCCTGGAAGGCAACGCCTTGTGTCTTCGTCTTGAACTCGATCCAGAGTTCCATCTTGGAGAAATCTGTTCTTGTTGGGGCCACTCCATCGGTCCGCTTATAGAACGAAACATCGGTCTTCAGCTTCAAGTGGTTCGCTGTGTCTTGCCTGTTACTTGTGTTTACAGCGTGCAAGCTTGGCGTCCATTCACGGATCGCGTCGATCTGATGGTCATCATTATCATACAGGTAGCGTTACGAGCTAACAAAAGCACTCACGAATTGGGTATAGACGGCGCTCTCGGTCCCGTCATTTGGGACACGATTGAACGCGTCATTTGGAACGTGTGGCAACGGCACATTGGAAGGAAGAAATTTTTCGAAAAAGAGATCGAGAGGCATCGCGCCCACCCAACGACGATCCATTTCCTTGCCGAGCTCGTTTCGTACTTGGTCGAATTTTTGAATCTCGGACGCGAAAGCCAGGGTACTGCCGTGTTTCCTTTTGGCTGGGGTGGACTCGCTAGTGAACTTGGGTTGCGGTACGGGTGGTGCTTCTCCTTCAGACAGAGACTCTGGTTTAGTAGATGTATCGTTCTGGTGAATATCAGACATGTTAATGAGCGCGCAGTAGTGAGAAAAAGTTGACGAACGGCTTGTGGTCCAGATAGCCCGGGTATTTATCCTCTTTCGTTGTGGACAAGGCTGTGGAAATGAACGTCAATCTTGCGATGATAGCCGTGGTTACACCTACCTGGACGTCCGTATGTTTGATGGACAAGTGTGTTGCGGTCTTCGCGTCGCCGGACGCGTCAAGGTCAGGTGACGTCCACAATGCTCCCCTTTTAGTGAAATTGACCCCTGATTGCATCTCACACGCCGTCTTAGCTTCATGATGGATCAGGGCAAGCGAGCAAGTAGATGCACGCTAATATTCATACTGCCGGAATGCGGCTAGTATGACAACAAGCATTCTGATGAACATGGTCGTTGTATTACGGGTGGTCCACCGCTTAGGGCCGGTTGCCGCTCTGGCTCCTAAACGCTCTTCTCGACGCACCGTTTGCACGGTTACCCCAACAACGGTCCACGGGTGCAACGATCGTCTTGATCCCTGTTCGGTGTGCAGCTCTTTTCGTGGGCTCCTTGAAAAATCGCCAATTAGTGTCAGGATTCATCCACGCCGAAGAAACACACGTCGGATCCAGAGGCCGCTACACAAGATCATAATCTCAGCAAAGGGTCGCTCCTCTCGGATAATTTGTGCACTAATTTCTCCTCCCTGGAGTTCTCGTCCATATCGCATCCTGCTCCTATATCGAATATATCATTATTGCAACATCTCAATATCAGATGCGGAGAAAAAGGGACATGTTTCGTGCGCAGATTTTCTTCGCACATGTACCAACCATCAGTCACAATTATTCAACGATAATATCGCACTTGTCGCAGGCGGCGGTGGCAGGCCTGATCTTTTCCTGAGCTCTGAGTCGAGAAATTGCCAGCCAATGTCAGGTCCTATACGCGCATAAATTCACACTTGTATGAGTATTCTACGACATATTGCGACAGTTCAAGTAATAATCAAATAGGTATTGTACATCTGAAGTCCGGGAAGCGATTGAACCTGAACGATCAAGAATGTGACGCCGATGCAGCAGGCGTAATCCGACGACGTTTCGAACTCGACTCTGGTGTAGGACTCGCTCCTCGTTTCGAGCTTCTTGGTATCCCTTTCGACTTCACCAACGTGTTGTGGGTTTCCTGAAGCTGGCTGGTCCTGTTCCGTACTTGTATTTCCGTTTCGTGCGAGAGTCGAGCAACAGGGAGTGTTGCGTCCGCTTTATCGTCGGTTGGCCAGACCCTCTTGTCCAAAGTTTTTCTGATCTTTTTAATGAACCAAGTGGGGTGCTGTAGCCGCTTCATATCTGTTTTGTAACACTGGGCTAGTGTCGCATTGGCGGCGTTATCGTCAGCGTCGTCTGAGTCCGAGTCACTGCTATCCGAATCTGTGTCCGAGTCACGATCGTTCTGCAATGAGACCCTATAGACTGACTTGAAGGGATCGCTCAATTCTCGAAGGAGCCGAAAGAGTGGTGTCCGCATTCTTGGCCGAAATTTCCGCGACGGGTATGACCCAGAGGCTAAAATATTGGACTTTGAATTCCCGCCTTCCTTCCAATATTCGTCTCCATCCCAATGTTCATCAAACATGGTTATATCCCGACCACGTTGGAAAGCGCGATAGCTATCAACGGCAGGCACATAGCGCAAGGTCATCCAGCCAAGAACGTGTAGAAATGACTCCAGGTCATCCGCCAACGTGTGCATCTTGCCGGGATTTTGGAGCAAATTTGCGGACATGAATTGCCAGGTTCCCTAAGCGAGAGGATGGTGATCAGCGCGTAATCAAGATACGTTGCACTTGCATTGGATGACATACCGTACGTTCAGGCCGCCTATTCCCGATTTGGCCCACCTCCTTGGCCATCTCCCAGTCGATCAATAGTCCCTTGCCTTCATCGGTAAGGATTATATTCCCTGAGCTTATGTCCCGATGCAAGAGCTTCGCGTTTTCGAATGCATGAGCATGAGCTGTACGGGCATACATTAGACATCGTACTTGGATATGGTTAAAAGGGACGCACCCTCGAGCGCATTGAATACAGCAGTGACAAACTGTTTTGTACAGTTGAACTCGGAGAGCGCGTGGCCCACAATCCCATGGAGGAGCCGGTAGTGTTGAAATGGCGATATGAACGGGTGTACACAGAGCCATTCCGCGCCTCGAAACTCTTGTGTCCTCGTCTTCCCACCGGGAACGTCACTGCCAGCGACATGCTCCGGGATATTCGGTGTCTTGTGGGCGTGCAGAATCTCATAGATCTCGTGTTCGGGTTTGACTTCGACGTCGGCCGAGTTTGACAAGTATCGCCAGGTATCTTTCATGTAGATTAGCCCTTCTTCAGTCCACGGTCCTTCTTTTTCCTCCGGGCTGCTCACTAGATGATTCAAGATTGGCAGACGGCTCGGTACTTCTATCGTCCTTCGCGTGAGGAATCCAAACAAGTGGCAAGCTGCGAGTACATCGGCTGACGAGCGATCGATTTTGAGTCGGGGGTCGAGGACCATAGGCATATCCCTTCAGACCGTGCAATGTGTACCTGTATAGCTGTACGCTGACATCCTTGATCCCGAGCTTCTCCCTCACCCTCGCGTCTTCGTCAGGTAGAAGGTTTGCGGGCTCCACTGACTCATCGTGTCCCCGCTGCTCGGCAGAAAGATGATCGAATCGCCACAAAAATTCGGCCATCAGCTCGGGCCTCGTTCGGTAGTCGAATCCAATCGTCACGACCGTACCAGCAGGATCCCATCGCAAGAACCGGGCGCGGTCACCTTCGATGAGTATGGAAAAGGAAAAGTGGCGAAATTGCAGGCTGTGTTGAGCACCAGCGTAGTGTGCTAGTTGCCCGCGCGTATTTATCCCGTCCACGGTGTCTGAGGTAAAAGATCCTTTCTCGGCCATTAGACGACATGCTTCTGCCATCTTCGCCGAGTCTTCAGACTCCGGGGGATCCTGGAAGGCAACGCCTTGTGTCTTCGTTTTGAACTCGATCCAGAGTTCCATCGTTGAGAAATCCGTCCTCGCGGGGGGAGCTACTCCATCAGCACGCTTATAGAACGAAACGTCTGTCTTCAGCTTCAAGCAGTTCGCTGTGTCTTGCCTGTTACTTGTGTTTACAGCGTGCAGGCTAGGTGTCCATTCACGGATCGCGTCGATCTGATGGTCATCATTATCGTACAAGTAACGTTACGAGCTAATAAAAGCACTCACGAATTGGGTATAGACGGCGCTCTCGGTCCCGTCATTTGGGACACGATTGAACGCGTCATTTGGAACGTGTGGCAACGGCACATTGGAACGGGGAAGGAACTTTTCGAAAAAGAGATCGAGGGGCATCGCGCCCACCCAACGACGATCCATTTCCTTGCCTAGTTCGTTTCGTACTTGGTCGAATTTTTGGATCTCGGACGCGAAAACCAGGTTACTGTCGTATTTCCTTTTGGCTGGAGTGGACTCGCTAGTGAACTTGGGTTGCGGTACGGGTAGTGCTTCTCCTTTAGACGGAGGCTTTGGTTTAGTAGATGTATCGTTCTGGTGAGTATCAGACATGTTAATGGACGCGCAATAATAAGAAAAAGTTGACGAACAGCTTGTGGTTCAGGTAGCCCGGGTATTTATCCTCTTTGGTTGTGGAAAAGGCTGTGGAAATGAATGTCAGTCCTGCAATGACAGCCGGCGTTACGCCTACTTGGACGTCCGTATGGTTGATGAGCAAGTGTGTTGCGGTCTTCGCGTCGCTGGACGTGCCAAGGTCAGGTGACGTCCACAATGCTTGCCTTTTTAGTATAATTGGCCCCTGATTGAACCACGACATTCATTTCCACATGACACACGCCGTCTTTCGGAATGCGTCCAATAAATAACTACATGATGGATCCGGACAAGCGAGCAAGTAGATGCACGCTGATATTCATATTGCATGTGTCGGAATGCGGCTAGTATGACAACAAGATAACATTCTCAGGATTTAGGGGTGGTCCATCGCTTAGGGCCGGTTGCCGCTCTGGCTCCTAAATGCTCTTCTCGACGCAACGGTCCACAGGCGCAACGATCTTCTTGATCCCTGTTCGGTGTGCTGGTCTTTTCGTGAGCTCCATGAAAAATCGCCAACTAGTGTCGGGATTCATTCACGCCGAAGAGGCTAGACAGTATCATAACCCCAGCAAAGGATCGCTCCTCCTCGAATAATTCGTGCACTAATTTCCTCTCCTTGGCGTTCTGGTCCATATCGCATCCTGCTCCTATATCGAGGATATATTGCAACATCTCAATGATCAGATCTTCAGATGCGGAGAAAAAGGGACATGTTTCGTGAGCAGATTTTCTTCGTACATGCACTAACTATCAGTTACAATTATTTGACGATAATCTCGCACCGAATGAGTCAAAAAGCAATCACATCCCATTTACAAGCCCCTTTCATCCGAGTTCCATTTAGTATACGGCCACTTGAAGCCTGTTTTTTTGTACAGCAAATGGCTACACAAGATGGAGCCGGGCAAGGGATGTACGCGGGTACGTCCGTACGACTTGGCACGAGTTGTGTCGGGAATGTCGCTCTTCAATACTATAAATTCACACTTGTTTGAGTATTCTACGACATATACAAGTCCGGGAGACAACTGAACGTGAACGATCAAGAATGTGACTCCGATGCAGTGGGCGTAATCCGAAGAACGCGTCTAGCTGTCCGAGCATACGACTATCTGTTATTTGTACAACAACCAGCAATGGATTGATGGACATGGGCAGGCGAGCGAGTGGATGCACGCCGGTATTCGTGCTGCGTGTGTCCGAGTGCGGCTAGTACACTGCCAGCCATCACGGTTGTATTGGAGGTGGACCATTGCTTAGAGCCGCTCTGGTTCCTGAACGCTGCTGTCGACGCACCATTCACACGGTCACCCCGACAACAGTCCGCAGGCGCGATAATCGTCTCGATCCCTGTTTGGTGTGCTGATCTTTTCCTCATTGCTAACCAATGTCAGGACTTGTCACGCTTAAAGGGACACAGGCCCAGAGACCGCTAGACAAGATGGCAACCCCGGCGAAGGGTGCCCTGAGATCATATCTCCATGGAAAGCTCTCATAGTTTCCTCTCGAATAATTCGAAAAGGAGACGTGTTTCGTGCGCAGATTTTCTTTGCATATCAGTTTCAAGATAACCTCGTAAATAAAAAGCAGTCACATCTCACCTACGAGCCTCTCATCCGAGAAAATGAATATGGATAGTACTCTGGTTCACTTAGTGTTTCGTTGAGCTATCGTGGTGGATTCGACGAAAAACTCAGTGAGCAGGGATACAAGGCCCGACAGAGGGATCGTGATGGCCACGCAAAAGACAAAGACGCCCCTTTTATACTCTGGGTACGCAAATCCGCCGTGGATAACAGGCTCACACCGGGGATCAAGATTTCAAATATGGCACAGAACAAGTGCAGTGAGGCGTCGCGATAAGGAACGTCCGAGGTCAGAAGATCAGTAACAACATGGTGCTTACCATCAGGAAAGGCAAAGCAAGAACGCTGCGACATCTTCTCCAAAACGACGCAGTTGTGGCATGCCATGGGCGCCAAGATAAGCTAGCTCTATGCCTTGATTTGCCAAACAAGAGTTGTGCATCGTCGATTTTGGTGTCGGGCGCCTTGAGCAATCACAAAGCGACTGAACAAACGGCAAGTCCTCGGGTTGTCATTGAAGAGACAAGGTGTCGTGAACGTCGTTGGGGGAAGATGCATCATCGCTTCCTGATCGTGCCACACCTCGAAGTCGCCCGACGTGGCTTCTTGGTTGCACAATCCAGTCTTGAGTCCGACAAGCCGATCGCATTGTCTAGCTCCGAGGCGTCTTCAGAGGCAAAACTGACACTTTTGAAAACAATTCTTCAAACGTGCTGTTTCTCAATCATTGACCGCGGATGCAGGGACGTACCATCAAAACGATCTGCTCACACATGCCTCAGAAAATTGTCACCAGGGTAGACGGACACCGAGTGCGAGTGCCTACCGAGGGCGTCCGCGGTCACGATATCCGCCAACCAACCTCCCGGGAAGCAACACACAAAACAGTCCAGAAACCGTGGAGCTCGGGAGAACCGCCGACCTCTTGGGCGGAAGAACGGGCACGTGCGAAAAAAAAAACACACGCAGGGTCGACGAGCACTTTGACCGGCGCCATCTCACTCGGGTCATCTCCGCTGGAACCCGGAAATAAGCACGCACACAAAGAGGAATGGAATGCCCACATGAGGGATATCTGAATCCTCAAGCCAACCAGGACGTATCACGCGCGAGATGCATATCCCATATGGGTTC
>JBBPMY010000289.1:0-20784 GCA_038090615.1 Phylloporus gajari | reverse complement strand
ATAAGATAGGAGGAGGGACCTCTGGTATTTCAAATCTCATGACTCCACACACATGGATCACTCTCCATGCCACCAATTGTGTGCAGAGCCCTGTGGAGTTTCATCCATTTGATGATTAAACTCCCAATATAACATTTCCACTCTATAAGATAGGAGGAGGGACCTCTGGTATTTCAAATCTCATGACTCCACACACATGGATCACTCTCCATGCCACCAATTGTGTGCAGAGCCCTGTGGAGTTTCATCCATTTGATGATTAAACTCCCAACATAACATTTCTACTCTATAAGATGAGAAGAGGGAGCTCTGGTATTTCAAATCTCATGACTCTGCACACTATTGGTGGAGATGATGGATTTGATCACTCCCCATTCCATCAATTATGTGCAGAGCTCTGCAGAGCCAAATCCATTTGATGATCAGACTTCCAACATAATGTTTCCACTCTATAACATAAAAGGTGGGACTTCTTGTATTTAGATCCTGTGGCTCTGCACAGATGTAGATAGGCCCACCCATTTGTAATACAAATAGTCCACAACTTAATGTGGGCCCACCCATGTGTACTCTGCATTTCTTTGAATGAAGTGATACAGGCTCATTTATTATAATACAAAAAATCTGCAACATTTTGTGGGCCTACTCATATGTAGCCAGATGGAGTGATATAGGCCCACCCATTTGTAATACAAATGGTCTGCAACTTAATGTGGGCCCACTTGTGTGTAATACATATGGCCTGTACTTTTTGTGGGTCCACCTGTGTGTACTCTGTATTACTTCAGATGGAATGATACAGGCCTGCTCATTTATAATGCAAGTGGTCCACAACCTTTGTGGGCCCACCCATGTGCACTCTGCATTATTGTAGATAGAGTGATACAGGCCCACTCATTTATAATGCAAGTGGTCCACAACCTTTGTGGGCCCACCTGTGTGTACTCTGTATTACTTCAGGTGGTGTGATACAGGCCCACTCATTAATGATACAAATGGTCTGCAACCTTTGCAGGCCCACCTGTGTGATATATTCTACATCCCATTAGCTTCCACAGGTCTATTCAATTACAGTAATCTAATTCCAAGTAAACATGATAGGTCTGCTCATCAAATATCCTTGCCATCCACTATGCTTTCAGGACTTTCCAGGCCCATCCATTTGTAGCCCATAAATCCATGGGCCAGTTTTCATAATTCCCCCAAATCCCTTATACATAGCAGGTGGGCCCACTGTTCATATCATATATGACAGTTGGGCCCACCACAGGGTGACCATGTGGATTGGGAAAATGTCATAGCAGGGTGACCGTATGTATTGGATATTTTGGCTACACTATGTGCAGGGTTGGTGCCCTTATCCAGTGGTTGGCTGACCTTACCAAGCATGCCCACATTGAACAGATCAAGGACCCTGTGCATGCAAGCAACAACAAAAATTATGACCCTCAGATTTGCCAACAGCTCAACCACTTGGAGAAATGCAGGAATTTTGACCTTGCTTTATCTCTGAAAGTCCCCCCTCCCCATACCAATGATCCAACTGATCATGATGAAGCAGACAAAGATGAAAAGGATGACCATCTCAATGATGGGGGGGTCACTGAGGAATCTGTGAGTCTTGCAGCACCATCCAGATGCCCTGTAGATTATTTTTCCCATGTGATAACCCTGAAGTTGTCAATGGTGAAATCAGCTCCCTTTCCCCAACACTCTTTTTCTGTTGGCAGGATAGCATTCAATCTTGCTTATGATCCCTCGATCCACTCCATCTCTATTGCCATGACTGCTGAGCTATTTCAACTTCCTGATCTATGAGCAGCCCTTGTCAATTTTTACTCTCATGAGCAAGCCAACAGTATTCATGTGACACATTCAATTGGTGGTTTTAGAGGTCTAAGACTTCCAAGGTTGCAGGATGAACACTGGTGGGAGTTACTCACTAGAGTAGGCACAGTGTAGGCAGTAGCCAAGTGTTGCAGGTGGTAATGCTTAGTGTGGTACACTTAGCACTGCAATCAAACAGAGGATGGAGATTCTGTTAGAGGAGCATACATGTAGGGAGCTCCTCCTTATATACAGTACAGGTTTGTTTGTATGTGTGTATAGTAGTTCTAAATAGATAGAACAATAGTGGCCAATGGCAGTAAAGGCTCTTATCTGAGCCAATAGCGTTAAGAATGCTTATCATACTAAAAGTACTAGCCAATAGCAAAACATGAGCAGTGTTAGTATCAGTCAGCATGAATAATAAAGTATCAGTCATCATGATAAGGATGAGTAATGAATAAGAAATCATGATGACGTTAATGATAAGATAGAAGAGCTGACTGATATAGAATGTCTGATAAGATAAGATTAGATAAGACATTCTCAACACTCCTCCTCACTGTTCATGTTGGGGACAGTGCAAGGTAAGATTTCATAACCCTTCTAGGAATTTTACCTTTCCTAGATTTTTAGTAAAAATATCTACAAACTGTTGATTAGTTGGAACATAAAATAGTTCAACCTCATTATTCTTGACAGCTTCCCTGATATAATGTTGAGGATTGTGAATGTGTTTAGTTCTTCCTTCTTGAACTAGGTTGGATGCAATGAATATCGCTCCTTGATTGTCTATGCACAATGGTACACGATATAATTTTATACCCAGTTCTCTGAAGAGATTCATGATCCATTGAATCTGCTTTGCACATTCAGTCATTCCACAATACTCAGCTTCTGTAGAAGAAAGCCGGACTCTTTTCTGTCTTCTTGATAACCAAAAGACAATGCCGTTTGCCAAGAACATGGCATATCCAGTGGTTGATCATGAAGTATCAACGTCACCAGCCCAATCTGTGTCAGAATATGCCACTAGACCAGAGTTATCTCCTCGGCCATCATATTTGATGCTAATAGTTTGTGTATAGGCAAGATAGCAAACTATCTGTATTGCCTTCTGAAGATGTTCTTCAGTAGGATTAGAAGAAAATTGAGACATCTTTATGACAGAATAGGCAAGATCCAGTCTAGTGCCAAGCATGATATAGAGCAATGATCCAATCACAGATTGATATTGGCTTCAAAGAGAGGGTTGATATCTTTATTATTTGCTCTCGGAATATACCTGGTGGGTAAGGGAATGAATGTTTCCTTGCAATTCTCCAGACCAAAGCACTTGACAACTTTCAGTGCATAGGATGATTGGTCTAGGATCAAGGTTTGTCTCTTGTGATCTCTCGTGATCCTCATGCCAAGATATTCTTTGGCTTCTCCTAGATCATGGGATTCCCATCATTTCATGAACTTCTTTTTGTGAGTGAGGATCTGTAATCTGTTACTGCCCAGAAAAAGTGCATCATCAACATAAATGATAATGATGATAATGTCCTTGCCAATGAATTTGAAATAAATTCCTGAGTCTGAAATGCAATGTTTAAACCCGAGTTCAATCAAAGACTGGTTGAGCTGCTTGTTCCATTGAAGTGCAGCTTGCTTCAAGCTATAAATGGCTTTCTTCAACCAACAGACCTTTAACTCCTGACCCTTCATTACAAATCCTTCTGGTTGCATCATGTATATTTCTTCATCAAGTTCCCCAAAGAGGAATGCGGTTTTGATGTCCAATGCTTCCATCTCCCAATCATTGAGGGCTGTCAGAGTGAATAAAAGGCGAACTGTTTCAAATCTTGCTACTGGTGAGAAAGTTTCTTCATAATCTATTCCAAAAATTTGAGTAAATCCTTTTGCTACAAATCTCGCTTTTACACGGTTTCCTGGACAAATTGCAAATACCCATCTACCTTTGATGGGTTTGCATCCTTTAGGTAAGTCAATCAATTCCCAAACTTGTCTCTCTTTTAAAGAGGAAATCTTGTTCTTCATTGCATTGTTCCATTCTTTTTGTTCATCTTGAGGTAGCTTTGCTACATCTCAATATTGTTTAGGAACAATATAATCAGATGATTGAACAGCATGAGAGAGGTGAGATCTAAACCAAACATTACTGTATAGGTTTTCCATATCTTCATGCTCTTCAGAAGTGTCTTGAGGTTGCTCTCTAGGAGCTTGCTTCTCCTGATCTTCTATGATCAGGTCTAATCCTTGTCTTATTTCAGATTTGATCTGCACTGGGTGTCTTTTACCATATGTGTTATCAGGAATGAATCTGGGTCTAGGCACTCTGGCTGATCTTCATTCCTGCCTCTGCTCCAATGGTTCATGAACATTTGTTTGTTCTTCTCTCATTGGTTGATAATGACAAGGTTTAGCTTGAAATTCAACTAGAGATTTGTCTTCCCTTTGTCTGAGAGCATACCAGTTCCTTTGTATGGAATCTGGAATTCTCCACACTGGTGATGGTGGTGTGGGTGGAGTTGAAGGAGAATCTCACACAAGGTATCATTTATGTTGATGTCAATCATCTATTGATGATCTATGACCTGTGTCAGGTTCTCTGCATTTAATTCCTGGTTGTGTGGGAGTTAATCACTGTTCAGAGGGAGGCTGTTCTGGAGAAGAGAACTCTTGTTCTAGATCATCTCTGAAGTTCTCCTGTTTGAGTGATTCTCTTTGAGAAGGGTGAGAACTCCTTCTTGAAGGTGGATGATTGTTGTCATCATCATTGTTGTCTCCATTGTCTCCTCCATAATCTAACCAATTATATCCTTGATAAGGATCTGGAGGTGGAGGCAGATGAGGTGGTGCTCCTCCTGGTTCAAAAGGAACTCAGAAGTATTTATAATGTTCTGGTGATCTTGCTCTAGGCAGTTGATGATCTGATTCTTGATTAGATTGATCATCTTCTATCATTGGAATAGGGGTAGGTCCATCAACCTGACTTTTGGAACATTGCAGAAATCTTTCTTCATCAAAAGTGGCATTTGTTGACACAACAACTCAGTGCTTTGAATTTGACCAAAAATGCCATCCTTTTGTATTGAGCTTGTATCCAATAAATGTCATCTCCTCAGACCTGGGTGACAATTTGTCAGGCCTTTGTTCGGGAAGAATAAAGATATAGGCTTTACAACTGAAGACATGGAAATAAGAAGCATCTGGTTTCTTCCCATCTCCCTTGAATATTTCAATAGGGGTTTTCCAGTCATGATGACACATGGGTTGCCTGTTATAGATGTGGACAGCTGTATCCACAGCATCTTGCCAAAATGATTTAGGCAAGCAGGCATGATGGTGCATTGCCTCTGCTTTCTCCAGTATGGTTCGATTGAATCTCTCAGCTCTTCCATTCTGCTGAGGGGTATGAGGGATAGAAGTCTGATGAGTTATTCCTCTGGAAGTGAGGAATGATTGAAACTCTTGACTTGTAAATTCCCCCCCTCAGTCCAAATGGACAGAGACTAATTTGTTCCCCATGAAGGTTTCAGACCATGAAACCATATTAGAAAAGTGCCAAAAAGTATCCGACTTGACCTACAAGAAGGAAACCAAGGCATAACCTGTGTGGTCATCAATGAACGTGAGAATATATTTCACACATGATCTCGGTTCAGTTGGCATAGGACCAACTAAATCAGTATGAACCAGTTCAAGTGGGCGAGAAGCCCACTTCAAAGACCCAGGAAAGGATCTCTCCAGCATCTTCCCAATAGAACATCCCTTGCAAAGAGATGTATTAGGAGAAGGGTTTAGACAAGGAATGCTGGTAAGATTGGAATGAGCATGGCGTAAGGCATTCCGAGAAGTGTGACCTAGACATTCATGTCACAATTGTTGAGATTGAATGTCCAACAGAGAGGCTACAGATCCTATCACTGGAGTAATCTGTGATGACTGAAACCAGTAGAGGTTGTTAGTGGGTGATGAGGCTGTCGCCTGAATCACCTCACATCCTCTCTTGTTCCAAATACTGGATCCTATATTAGAAATCTCACTGGAAGCCATGGTTTGTTAATGCTGGTACAGATAGTAAGCGGCTAGTGGAATGTGGTGTGAACCAAACATCTTTTAATGTCACTATAGAGGGCGAAATAACACCATCTGTTTGTGTGACAAATACGGTTCCTAGTCCGTACATCAGAAATGAGTCTCCTGTTGCAACTTTAGCATTGTGAATTTGTCCTCCCAAATGAACGAAGTCATTGACAAATGGGGATATATGATCTGTACATCCACTATCAATCATCCAATGGGATTTTTGCCAAGCTGTTCTTTCATCAGTCTCTGGGGAGGAATCTCCCAGGTAGTAGCAAAGGTGCTCATTGGATTCCTTATCGTAGTACATCTCTCAATCAGGATCTAAATAGTCCAGTCTCTGTCACTCATAGACAGGTACTTGAGGTGTTCTTTCTTCAGAAGGATTTATTCCTTCATGAGTACCTCTCCCATTTTGATGATATGGCAGATCATGATCCAGTGTCAGGATTTGTGAGCTACCAAATCTTTCAGTATGGGGCACACCATAAATAGAATGTGCAGAAGTAGAAGCATGAAAAGCTTTGGTAGAAGTGTAAGGCACTGGAGTAGGTTTAAATATACTATCAAGATTTAAAAAATGGTTTCTTTGAGAAACAAGTCCTCCAAGAGAAAGAACCATCTTTTTGCCTTTGCTTCTCTTCTTGGATGGTCTCAAAACCACAGGTTTCAGTGTAGATTCTTGATTGCATAGTACAATTGGTTTGTCTTGATCAGATTTGATTGGTATCCTAGAAGGTCCTGCTCTCTCTTTCATCTCGGAGTTAGAAAGAGGAGCAACGAGGAAAGGGAGGACGAAACTCATTCATACCTTGATCATCAACTGTTCCTGTTTCCCAAGTGTTGAAGTTTTCTCCTTCAACTTCAAAATCTCTGGCAGCAGTAGGCCACTCCAGGATGTTTTTGGTCCAGTCCATCTCTTGCACTTCATTCAATTGATCAGTTTCTAATTTGTCAGCTATAACCTGATGAACGAAACCTTGTTCTCCTTCAACTACATGGGCAGCTCCTTGCAATGCTTTACCCTTTCCTTTGTTCTGCTTCCTGAACTCAAACCTGGTGCGACTTGCCTCCTTCTTGGCTTGGAAGGAGTTGGGTCTCCTCTGGAATTTGGTGCAGCCTTTCAGTCCACTGGTTTCAGAGGGATGGTTCTGATAAGAACCAGAAGCCTTATAAGGTCGCCATTTGTTAAAGGAAGGAGGTCCCTTCTGAATTACATTGGTTTGGTTTGCAGAGCTCACCTGGTTTGGGTTCTGCAACATAGAAGCTACATTTGTCTCCACATTTGAAATGCAGGATTTGAGCTTATGTCTCAATGACATCATCAAGACTTCTGCCAAGATTTTGATTGTTATGGTATTGACTGTGAAGTTGGCTTGTTTGATGGTTAATGCCACCATGGAGCAGAATGTATACATTGCTGCTGGCAGACACTCAAGAATAAACATAGCTTTGAATGATTCAGGAAGATCAAGACCAGCATTTAAGATCTGGTTGAACAAGGAAGTGAGGCGATTAATGTCCTCACTAGCCATTCTCAGGTTATATGAACCCAGTTGGCCTGATGGAACAGATGGAACTGTCCGGCCAAGCCTACAGACAAGAATAGACTTCTCATCTTTTCCCACAATGCTTTTGCAGTGGAGGCTTTAATGGCTTGATCCATGTAGTCATAAGTGACATGATGGATAAAAGCATCACTGAGGGTATTGGCAATAATGCCGCAAACCCTCTTATCAATGGCTTCCCATTTAGGTTGGTCACCTGCCACAGTGCCGACCCAGGTTATGGTGCTATCAATCCAACTCCATACAGAAAGAGACTGAAGAACAGACTGAAGACACACACTCCATATAGGGTAATTAGATGGTCCTTTAAGAATAGGAACACAAGTGATGATGGTATTGTCAAGGTTGAAATCATTTGAAACAGCTAAGGCAGCCATTTATAGAAAGTGGAGTAGATCTGCAAAGCCATATTCAGCAAACAGGTCATTGTAGATGAAATCATAGAGATTATAAGAGGTTTGGGACATATCAAGCATTTCTTCTATCTCTGGTGGTGTCAAGAACCCAATCTTGTCATCAGTATCTGGGAGTGGTATCTGATGCAGTAAGAGAGAACCCTGATCTCTTTTTCTCTTCCAATATTGAAAGGTGTGTTGTTCCTTTTTGTTAAAACCTTTTGATTTCAACAATTCCCATTTCTCCGTTCTTCTCCTTTTGGCATTTTCACTGGACTTTGAAGGAATGAATGAAGAATGGTATGTAAAAGGATCTGAAGCATGTTTTTCTAAAACAGTAAAATTTAACTGTTCAAAAAAATATTGGTTACATATTGTAATAATCCTCTTTTCTTTGACAAAGGTCAAGGTTTTGTCTCCACAAGTTTCAAAAGGAATTGCAGGTGTTTCATTCCAACTATTTAATCCTGCAAAAGTAAGAAAAGGTTCTTTGTAATTTTGTGAATAGAAATAATTGTATGAAGAGTCCAGTGGCCAATTGGAGGGAACAGGAACACTACCATAGATTCTAAGTATGTCTGCAAGTTTGGCATTTGTATTTGCCTTCTCCTGCAGCTCTTATCTTTCCAAGACGGTTAGCTCTGGAAAGGTATTCAGCTTGTCCTCTGTTATTACATGAGGATGTGAGGGCTGAATAGACATCATATTCTGCGGTAGTGCCTACAGAGTCCATGATTAGCTTCTTGATCTTCTGAGACGCTTTCCACATCTCGAGGTTAGTTGCCTTAAAGCTACCCTGGTGGTCTCTATCAAAAAGTTCATTCCAAACTCAAACGTCCATTCCTACTCTCTACCCTAGATGTGAGAGGGTTCTCCTCGGTTCCAACCTCCATCGGCCTCATTGATCCACAAATCTTCGTCAAATACAATGTTAGGCTTCTTTGATCTCATAAAGTAAATGTTTGCCCAAGAGGGCAGAAAAATGTCCCAATGAAAAAGTTCCCAGCCTTGATCTTTTATGATGAAAGATTGGATGTCTTCATAAGATGCAGAGGGGAATGCCCATCCAGCACCCTCATAGGCTTGGCCTATGGTCTTGTTCTAGTAGCTTAAAGTGCATACTGGACAGCTCACACCAGACTCACAAGTCTGAATGTGGAAAGGGAAGACCATCTGAGGCAACCACAGAATCATCTCCCATGTGATCACCAGCTGGTGGTTTGGATAAACTGGGTGGAGTTCTCAGTTGTGCACCAGTTGTTATGCCAATACCTCCACGTCCATCTTCTCTGGTCACTGCAGATGAATTGGAGCTAGGAGAGGCAGCTCCTGGTAGTGGGCAAAGTGCAACTCCTCATCTTCTTGAAAGGCTAGGATGTAAGGAGGTATCCTCTCTATAGAAAGCCTGGCTCACAGCAGGCAATCCATATCCCACACTCATAACTCTGTGAGCATTTCGCCACTCAGTATTTGAATGGCAAACACCCCTTTGCATGCTTCTAAAGGCGCTCCACTGAGCATTGCTAGGCAGTGGAGTTGGTATTGCTCTGCTGGTCAGATCGGAGCTGGATGATGGATCTCCAAGACTGGGGGATCCAGGAAGAATTGGACTCAGTGCAGGTACAGGAGGTGTTGTTGGTTCAGGAGTAGTGTTGGTGGCATGGGTGGTTTCTGCAGGAACCTCTCTAGAGAGCTGGATCAGAGATCTGGGGATGAAGGGACTGTTGGCAGGTAGATGAGATCAGGGAGTGGGGATGAAGGGATCTGATTCTCCTTGTCCAATGCACCTAGCTCGCTCTTGCTGAGCTGCAGCAATGAGCCAGGCAAAGAGTTGGATGTTGAGCTGCTGTCTTTCTTGGTTGAGCTCATCATCTTCTTCAGGACTGGTAGGAGCATTCTCAACAATCCAAGGAACTGGGGCCAGGGTGCCAGGGCAATGCCAGGCAGATGAGGAGGTAAGCCCAGGTTCTCAGATGGGTGGATTCCATACAGAGGATTCTGGTCCTCCATGCTCTCTGTCAGAAATGTTGTCAAGGAGGACGAGGGGATTGAGATGTCATTCAGCATATCAAGGAGGTTGGTTGAGGGCTCTGGAGATGGGATTGGAAGGAGGATTAACTCAAGATCTGGATAAGGAGTCATCTGATCTGATGACTCTGTAGTAGTCAAAGGGAACCAATTGGTGATTAATAAGATTACTTGATCCACATCTGACAACATCTGTCTCACTGTGTCAGTGGATTTCTCCTACTTCAATTGCACCAAGGCAAGTAGGGCAGGGTATCTCAAAAGGTAATCCTAGTGGTATGATGTTAGTCTGATGGATTGGTCTCAGTACATGTTTGTACTGAGGTGGTCTGACAGGTTTGACTGCCATGGTAGAATCTCTCTCCGGTGGAGAGGCAGGGTTCAAAGGTTCAATAGGTTCTTGTCTCACTACTTGCAGTGGAGATAGAGGGTCTTGAAGAGGTTGTCTTTGGGGTGGAGATGGCGATGATGTCGCTTCACTTACAAGTTCTCGTTCTATATGAGAGGGAGCAATGGTCAGCATCAATTCATGTTCATGAGTAGCAGACTGAAGGTGAGAAATCACTATCAGTGCCTTGGATTGTCTCCGGAACAGAGCGAACCTGCTCTGGAATGTGAACATGAGGCAGTTAGCCATTAGTTCCACCATAGTTGCTGCTTGTAACCTGTCATAAATTTGGGTTATCAGCATATAAAGGAATAAGAGATCCAGCAACCACCACAGCTGGCCATGCAAGACAGTGGGAGGCATCGAAGGTGCTAGCAGTAGACAGGCTCCACTTGTCTAAGCAGGGCTCATAACCTTTAGAAGTCCAAGACTTCCAAGGTCACAGGATGAACACTAGTGGGAGTTACTCACTAGAGTAGGCACAGCATAGGCAGTAGCCAAGTGTTGCAGGTGGTAATGCTTAGTGTGGTACACTTAGCACTGTAATTAAACAGAGGATGAAGATTCTGTTAGAGAAGTGTACATGTAGGGAGCTCCTCCTTATATACAGTACAGGTTTGTTTGTATGTGTGTATAGTAGTTCTAAATAGATAGAACAATAGTGGCTAATGGCAGTAAAGGCTCTTATCTGAGCCAATAGTGTTAAGAACACTTATCATACTAATAGTACTAGCCAATAGCAAAACATGAGCAGTGTTAGTATCAGTCAGCATGAGTAATAAAGTATCAGTCATCATGATAAGGATGAGTAATGAATAAGAAATCATGATGATGTTAATGATAAGATAGAAGAGCTGACCAATATAGAATGTCTGATAAGATAAGATTAGATAAGACATTCTCAACAGTGGTATCCATAGAGCATTGAATACTTCCCCCCTTCCATTTGAAAACATTCAGGTATGGTTCAAGCTTTGTCTGCAAACTACTGAGTTCCATACAGATGCCATGTTACCTGCACAAACCCTCTACATGTCACCTCCTAAAGGAGACTGACAGTATGGATGCTATGATACAGTGATAATGAATACCAATCATTTATGTGTATGGCCAATGAGTGGCATGAATGGTGAGCAGACTTCTAACTCTTTTAACTGCATATTCTCTAACACAATGGTCTGTAGGACATTCAGTGGTACAGCTCTGTCTTATCATGTGTCCATTGGGTAGACTCAATCAAAAATGGATGTGGGCTGACTGGTTTTTGGCATATGTCCAATGCTTTGACATTGTCCCTCAGCTGGGTTCAGGTGGAGGACATGATTTGGTTACACAAATGTATGTTCTCAAGAGAGTGACATGGTCCTCTGGGGAGCGCATGGGTGGCATCATCCCTCTCACTGAGATACAAGCATACACAAATCTCATTCCACACTTTGGTTCAGCCACAGACTCTCATCTCATGATGTTCAGTACCCTGGAGCATTCTTGAGATTTTTTTCTGAACAAATACTTTGATAAGAACATTTATTATCCCCTTTCTCTTTAGCCATGCTTGTTCTGATTAGAGTTGACAGCTGTACTGATTGCAGAGTATCATACTATTGTCACCTTGTTGAAACACCTGTTGTCATGCTTGTTGCAGTCTTCCATGCTGCCTGTCACCCAACAATTCCACACAGTAGATACAGTATACAAGCTCAGTTCCTATCCTGTGCCCAAGGCTGGCCACTCTGTCAATACAATGGACAAAATAACTGCCCAGGAACTTGAAAATGTGATTGTCTACAAATTGGATGAGTCAGTCTATTCAAGATTGAGACTGGGCCACACTCTTGATACCATTTTCCAGGACTTCACTGCCAACATCCCTTCTCCTGAGTCCTTATATGTTTCTCCTGAAATCTTCTGAAAGTACAACCCAGAATTTCATTGTACAAACAAGTCTGTCCCACTCTATGACTCAGGCAAAAAATGATGGAATTGGGCCATGTCCTCTTCAGGAAACATCACCACAGAAATGCTTGTGGCTGCATTTTTCAATGCTGTTGCTACTGCATTGGCCCTGCATGTAAAGAAGGACATCAAGACTCCTGCCAAAACGCCAACACCTCACTGCCACTAGTTGGGGTCTTACAGTCACTGTCATCTATCTGGAACACCTAATGGTGCTGGTGCTTATGACTACCATCTGAACATCATTCTTGTAGAGTCAGCAAGCTATGCTACACAATCATTGTCATGGGCTGACTCTGTTGTGCTTGCCAAGTACACAACAGAGAAATAGACCCCCTCTAGTTGACTCACCAAGACACTTCATACCAAGTTATATCTTGCCTTTCTTGATCAACCTTGGAGGTGTTTCATACTCTGCATTTCTCTATACAGGCAAGAGATGTGGAGTCATCTGTACAATCACTCCAGGCTTTGTGTCAGTCATCCTTTAGACATACATGAGAATCCACAACAAATGCTCAACCTTCTTGCTGCTATCATATTTGCTAATAGATAGTGTGTTGGGTTTGACCCTACCATCATCATACATCCGACTCCTCTCACTTGTCCTCCATGTCAAATACTTGCCAATGAAATGATGAGGGTCCCATCCACCATTTATGAGGACAGAGAAGCAGAGGAGAGGATCCTCATTGATTTCACAGCACTACCTACTGACAACAACAAAGTACTACCTACCACAATATCTATGTCATCCCCCTCTGATCTTACTTGTGCAGCCATTCATTCTTTGTCTCAGATCAGGCAGATTAAGGTAAATGTGAACATCTATGGATCCTTGAAGTCCTCTTCTCATCTCTGGGTTTTTTGAGGAGAGGTACAATTATTTACCTTGTTTGCCGACAAGATCAGTGGTACATAATCAAGGATCATTGGGTTGAGAATGTGGAGAATGAGCAGATGATGATAGCAGCTATAAAAGAGGTGCCAGGGGTGCCAACTGTTGTGGAGTACTGCTGAGTAGAGATATCAGAGGGTATAGCTGACAGAACAACTTGCTATCATGAGGAACAGCAATGCATGAAGATGAAGGGTGACTGGATACACATCTGGACTGTCATGACACTTTGCAGATGATCACTGTGAAGTTTTCAGACAATTTGTGAACTAATCCAATGTGTCAGAGACATCCTCCAAAGTAAGTAAATTCTCTCTTTTTCTGGCTGCAAGAACTTATTCATGGTGTGTCCAGTTCAAGCAGAAGCAGATAAGAGAAACATCCTTCATTGAGACACTAGCCCTACAAATATCCTCATCAAAGATCTTGAGAATGGTGCTTGTGGAATGCTGATCAACTGGGAGTTTGCTGTGGAAAAGATGGTGAATGAGAAGTATAGCATGGGTGGTATGGTAGGTACCTTATGTAACAATAAGTGTAACGATATTATATTTTCGCCTTTCTTTTTCCAAGTGAACCTGCCTAAGGTTCTTAGACCAGTGGAAGGTCCTCAAGGCATCCTAATGCAAGGACTGGACTGTAGCCAGGCTAGACCATAAGTGCTAGTCCATCAATGGAGTCACAGCCATGCTGTGCAGTTAGTGCTGGCCATCGTCCTAGCAGAACATTCCAAGGGTCTGGAACCTGAAGTAAATACACGAGGACCCTTCTATTTCCATGGACTTCTTTCTTCTGGACTTCTTTTTCATTTCCATTTCTTCTCTTCCATTTAATGGAAGCATGGACCTTTTAACCACAGGCCTGTGCCCATTTGCACAGCCTGATGGCAGACATTACTTCTTCACCTGATACATAAGGCAAGGGCTATGCCACAGCCTCCTAGGGTACAGGGTTGGACTTATATGGTACAGATCGTTAGATACGATACAAACATGTACATACAAGAACAGTAGTATATAAACCCCCAGAGGCCGACTGGCATCCCCAGTCTGGTTCTCCTGGGTAGTTCCCCTAGAGTCAGATCTTCCTTAGTCAACACTTTCTAGTGCAACCTAGTGACGAGTCCCTAGTGGGCTTTAGGGTTGTTTCATTAGAACCAGACTTTGCTTTTTACTACCTTGTACTTTATGCCTATGTCTATGCCACAGCTTTGCCAATGCTTGCCCCCTCCTGCAAGTGTGTCCCTTCACGACTGCTTTCAAGAAGCAGAACAGAGGCTAACTGGGCCCTCTAGTGTTCCCTTCCTCCTACATACGCCAGTCCCTCCTCTCCCCTCCTTACAGGCACGACCAAGGTCACCGATCCCCACTGCTCAACCCTTCAATGGGTACAAGCTTGTATGCCGCCTGCATAGTTATCAGGCCAGTCAGGGTTTTACGCCCTTGAGAGGAACCTCCCAGAGCAGAGGCTACAGGGAGCATAATGTCAGCAGCATTGCTCATGCTGCATCAAGGTTTGTTCAAGAGTCCTGCCACATGCTTCTTGCACTTGCTTGAAGCATCCCCTCCTTTTTACAGGGATCATCTCAATTACCAAGCAGAAGATCTAACCCCTGCCGTCACAGAACTTATGAGGTGGGGCAACCTCAGTGACTTCGCCCAGTCGCTTCAATATACCTTGCCTGCTCCATCTACTCCACCCGCCGTCCTATATGGCAACAACCCCAAGGACCCCAACAACCATGCCCTGGGTCCCTTTGAAGAAGCACTGGTACCACTTCTTCCCTAAGAACCAGTAGGTTCACCGCTCTACCACCCCTAGAGTTTATCTCCACTCCTGCCACTGGACTATACCATCCGATATCCCACCTCACACCCGACGTCACCATCTGACGCAGAACTTTTCAGGTGGTTAGAAGAAGCACAGAGACTCGAAGAAGAGGAGAACAAGGAGAATGTAACTCCTGTTCAGGTAAAGGTAGAGGAAGAAATAGTAGTACCTCTCATATTAGGCAAATGGGAGAAGACAGAAGAAGATGAAGGAGTAGCTGACAAAAGAAGAATTAGGAGATGACTGTTGAGCCAGGAAGTAGAAGCCAGGCAACAGATCACACGTGGTCAAGGTAGCCACATTTCACTTCGCAACGTAGCTAGGAAAAGCTACAAATACTAGTTTTCAAATTTAAACTCTTCATTTTACCATGACCAACTTTGCCGCAATCATGGATCCTGCCCTGTCCTCAGAGGAAAGGGCTTCTCGAATCATACAATGGATGGAACAGAGCAAAGCTGCTACTGTTCAAATGCAGCATCTTATTGATGCACAACAAAGGGAGATTAATCTCCAACAAGAAACAATCATTAACCAGAACGATTTAATAAGAGATTTACAAAGAAATCTTGCCACAATACCACAAGTGGCAGGACAAGCAGCACTGGCCGATTATCAGTCAAAAATTGAAATATTTGCAGACCCTGGAGACTTTGACAGGTCTTTTGCAAAATTTGATGAATGGTGGGCCAAGATGAAAGGATAGCTCAACGTAAATGATTGGACAATTCTGCCCAATTCATATCAAGCCGTTATGGCAGTACTGTCCCAACTCAAGGGACCAAAAGCAGGACCTTTCACTCAGACCAGGCTGGCGAGAGGAAAAGCATACAACTAGGACACCCTGGAAGAAGAATTTGTTTCCTTGTTCAAAGGAAACCTAGTAAAAGAACGAGCCTTACAGCAGCTCCAAAAACTTTACCAAAACGATGCATCTATCAACGCTTACCTCATCAGCTTTGAAGCTGATTATGTTAAAAGTGGGATTGATCCCTCTCATGTGATTCATATCTTGGAGACACACGTGTCTTCAAGAATCATACATCAATTAATGGTCACCAGAAAAAGGGTGGATCCAGCAGCACCAAATGCCATAACAACATTATGCAATAACATCTGAGAAATCAGATTACAACAAGAAAGCCTGGATATGATCCAAGACAGAACACAGAACTGAAGCAGCTCAAAGAGTCATTTCCAAGGAAGGTCCAAGTCCAGGGACCCTAATGCCATGGACATTAATGCCACTAGAGGAAGAGGACCTCTTTGGTGTTTCAATTGTGGACACGAGGGGCATATGGCAAAGGATTGCTGGAAGCCCAAAATAGAATGCAAACAATGTCACTTCCTCAGAGGTGGACATAAGAAGGGATGTCCCTTGTATGTACAAGGGATATCAAAACAAGAATATGAAGCGGAAATTAACTGCATTCACACGTCCTAGGATGACACTAAAAGCACCAAACAACAACAACCTACACCAGGAGGAGCTGTATTCCCGATTAATCTCAATGGCATGAATTTTGAACAAGCCAGAGCGGCATTCTGTGATTTTGAGGAGTGTCAAAACAAGGCAGCTTCCACTGCACAGAAGGGAAAAGGTCGTGCCTAAAGAGCGAATCTGGGTGCTCTGAAGGGCAAGAAAAGGTAAGAAAAATACAAAAACAGGTAACATTTTCTTTATCTACAAATCAATATTTCATTTTACAAAATGATGACAATTACAATACCACTTCATCTTCATTGCCATCAGAGGGGCCTGAGATTCAATCTCAGCTCGCTGGAAACATTATATCCAGGCTTGATTCCTCTAATACCCCTTTATCTACTAATGAACAAATCCCAGACAAAGGACTATTTTGCAGATCAGTCAACATTTCAAGGGAGATTTCCCTGAAACTCTGCATTTCCCCTTATATTCATAAAAAGAACAAAAAGACAAAAACAGATTGGACAAAAGTAGAAGCTCTACTTGATAGCAGAGCTAACGCCACCTTCATCGATAAGAAATTCGCTGAGCGAATTAAACTTCCCTTGATTCTCTTAGAAAAACCCATATAGGTTTTCAATGTTGATGGAACAAAGAATTCTGCTGGAGATATTACCCATGCAGTTGAACTCCTTCTTGAGTATCAGGGACATTGAGAGCGGATCTTAGCTGAAGTCACAGATCTCAGCAGACAAGATATGATAATTGGATTCTCCTGGCTACACCACCATAATCCCGATATCAATTGGAAGACAGGCGAAGTCCGCCTTACGTGTTGTTCTGAGGAATGTCAGACACTCCAAGAGAAAATGGTCTTTGAATGGCTCATAGAAAAAGAGGAATTAGACATCCAATATGAAGTATATGAAACCATCAGACATTTAGAAGAACAAATTATTTCTGTTGGCCAAGCTGTTGATGAGAAATTAAAGAACCTCATGGACGCTAAGAAAACCGCCGAAGAACTTGTTCCCACAGTTTACCATGAATATATTAAAGTATTCAAAGACAAGGAATTGGAAAGAATGCCTGTACAAAAGCCATGGGATCATGCCATTGACCTAAAAGAGACATTTAAGCCAAAGAAAGGGAGATTGATTCCCCTTTCGGTTGATGAACAAGAAGAAGTCTCGAATTGGTTAGATGACCAATTGGCAAAAGGGTATATCCGCCCTTCTAAATCTGAAATGACATCACCTGTCTTCTTTGTGCCAAAGAAGGATGGATGAAAAAGAATGGTATAAGATTACCATTATTTAAACGAGCATACAGTGCAAAACAACTATCCGCTGCCATTGATTGGTCAGCTTGTGGATAGGCTGAAAGGAGCAAAGATGTTTACCACCCTTGACTTACGATGGGGATACAATAATGTTCGAATCAAAGAAGGGGACGAATGGAAAGCTGCCTTCATTACCCATAAAGGAATTTTCAAACCCATCATCATGTTCTTCGGGCTATGTAACTCCCCAGCCACATTTCAAACCATGATGAATGATTTATTCTCTGACATGGAAGACGTTGTCATTGTCTATATAGACGATGTTATGATCTTTACAAAATCTGACAACCCAAAAGAGCACACCAAGATTGTTGCTAAGGTCCTGAAACGTTTACAGGACAATGATTTATTTGTAAAACCAGAGGAGTGCCACTTCCATGTCAAAGAAGTCAAATATCTTGGAATGGTGGTTTGTTCTGAAGGAATCAAGATGGACCAAAAGAAAGTTTCTGCCATTCTTGACTGGCCTGCACCCACGAACATCAAAGGGGTTCACAGTTTCCTCGGACTTGCCAACTTCTACAGAAGGTTCATAAAAGATTACGCCCAAGTGGCTAGGCCACTTAATGACCTTCTCAAGAAAGACACGACTTTTGAATGGAAAGAAGCGTAACAAGAAGCATTTGATATGCTAAAACAAAAGTTTATGATAGCGCCAATTTTGGCATACCCCGATATAGATAGCAAATTCCACTTAGAAACCGATGCTTTGAATTATGCCACTGGAGCAGTGCTCTCCATTTTGAAAGAAGACAAGTGGCATCCCGTCACATTCATGTCTCACAGTATGAACCCACAAGAACGCAATTATCCCATAGTGGATAAGGAAATGCTGAGCATTATCTGAGTGTTAGAACTCTGGAGACATTACCTTGAAGGAGCACAGGAAGAATTCGAGATCTGGAATGATCACGCAAATTTGCAATACTTTATGAAAGCCCAAGATCTGAATCGTCACCAAGCACGATGGTCTCAATATTTAACACATTTCAATTATGCATTTGTCTATAAGCCAGGTCCCACAAATACAAAAGCAGATGCACTCTCTAGAAGAGATGATCACGACCAAGGCAAGGACAATAATAAAGGAATTATTATGATTTCCCCAGAGCAGATATGAACCGCATCAGCAGTTGTAATCCAAGATGATGGGGATAGAATTTGCCAAGAACTATTTAAGAAGTTGTGTCTGCTTAAGGAAAGCAATGCAATCAAGCTATATAAAGAAAAGAAGATTTGTATGGAGCAAGAAGGTCTCCTTTACAATGATAAGGGAAAACTCTTTATTCCCGAAACACAAGACCTGGATCTCCATATGGAAATCCTTAAATTATGTCATGATTCTCCAATAGCCAGACATCCTGGTTATGAAAAGACGATTGATCTCGTCACCCAAAGTTACTGGTGGCCTAGTGTCACTACTTATGTCAAAGATTATATATCCCAATGCGATAGATGTGCATGGATGAAAGGAACCAATCAAGCCATGCCAGGTTTGCTACAGCCATTGGCTATTCCTGAGGGGCCATGGGTCAATGTATCGGCTGACTTTGTCACTGATCTCCCAATTTCAGAGGGACATGACTCCATTCTGGTCATCGTTGATCAATTTTCTAAGGAAGTAGTTTTCACGCCATGCAACAAAACGGCAACAGCACTTGATACAGCTAAATTATATCTTCACCATGTTTGAAAGAATCACGGTCTTCTCCACAGTATTGTATCCAATCATGGTCCACAATTTGCTAGCAAGGTCATGTCTGAGATATGCAAAAGGCTAGGAATTACTCAGAAGATGAGCACTGCACATCATCCACAAACTGACAGACAAACAGAACAGATGATCCATGATCTTCAACAATATTTAAGACTTTATTGCAACGAAAAACAGGAGACTTGGTCAGACTGGCTACCGATCACCCAGTTCTCCTATAATCACAAGAAGCATTCATCCATGCAGCAGAGCCCATTCATGGTTACATGCTCTTATCTTCCAAGGATGGGATTTGAACAGAGTTCATCCAAAGCCCCAGCAGCTGAATCCTTCTCCACAGATATGAAGAGTGCAATAGAATCTGCACATGATAATTTAATCAAAGCTCAAGAGCATCAGAAGTTGGAAGCCAATAAACACTGACATCCCACACCTCCTTATCAGATTGGAGATAAAGTGTGGCTGAGCACTGATAATTTAAGGCTCACATGTGCTTCACAGAAGTTTATGGAACAATGGATTGGACCATATGAGGTTACTGCCTTGGTCAGACCTAATGCACTTACGTTACACCTCCCTAAATCTATGGGTATCCACCCCACCATGAACGTTTCACATGTCAAGCCATATAAGGAACGATTACCCAGTCAACCTGTGGTTACACCCAGACCGGTACATGTCACTGAGGATCATGATAATTTATATGAAGTTGATTATGTTGTTGACTCCCATTATAAGGGTCACCAACAGCACCTTGAATATCTCGTCCATTGGAGGGGATATGATGAGATGGACAGGACATGGAAGCTGGAGGGTCATCTTTTGCCTGGTGTGAAGGATGCTATCACCAATTTCCACGCTTCTCACCCTGCTGCTCCTCGCAAGTTGAGGATGTCTCATTTGGCGTTCATTGATCTATTTAAGCCTTACAAGAATGTGACCATCTGGTCACACGCTGCTCTCTTCAATCGTCTGGAAGCCGATCCTTGACAGGGGGGTAGTGTAACGATATTATATTTTCACCTTTCTTTTTCCAAGTGAACCTGCCTAAGGTTCTTAGACCAGTGGAAGGTCCTCAAGGCATCCTAATGCAAGGACTGGACTGTAGCCAGGCTAGACCGTAAGTGCTAGTCCATCAACGGAGTCACAGCCATGCTGTGCAGTTAGTACTGGCCATCGTCCTAGCAGAATGTTCCAAGGGTCTGGAACCTGAGGTAAGTACACAAGGACCCTTCTATTTCCACAGACTTCTTTCTTCTGGACTTCTTTTTCAATTCCATTTCTTCTCTTCCATTTAATGGAAGCATGGACCTATTA